>JBBPBX010008610.1:0-36930 GCA_038048925.1 Garcialebias charrua
ATTGTCCAATTATTACCAATAGATTGGAAAAATCCCTAGATAGGTCGCACCGGAGTATAGGTCGCACCTACGTTTAGCTCTGCTGCAAATGTCTGCCACAGGAGCGCACAGCAAGGCTTTTAAGAAGATTAACACTTAAAAACAATTATTTGTTTGATAAAAATTATAGCAAATATGTGTCTGAGCTGAACTTTTCCTTAATAAATAAACGTAATTGTGAAATGAGCTGGAGTTAAAAATTTGTTTCGCCGAAAGTGATAACAAGCCATATATAGGTCGCACCTTGAGTATAGGTCGCAGGCCATGAAAAAATGATAAAAAGGTGCGACCTATACTCCGAAAAATACAGTACTCCAGTTTCCTCCCACAGAGCAAAAGCATGCATGTTAGGCTTATTGGTAACTCTAAATTGTCCCTAGGTGTGAGTAAGTGTGAATGGTTGTTGGTCTCGTTTGTCTATGTGTCTGTGATGGAATGGAGACATGTGCCCCCTGCACAGTGACATGGGCACCAGTGACCCAAAAAAGAAAAAGGGGGTAAAGATAATGGATGGGTGGAAATAATGTCATTTACACCTTCATATTCTTGGGTGGCATGTCAGTGATTCAAAATATCGTTAAAGGCCAGACATGAAGGTGAAAAAGGAACAAAAGAAGGAGAGGGCTGGTGAGAAAGCAGGAGATGGTTTTGTGTGGGAGTGAAGTCACAAACTGACTGGCAGTCCTGCTGAGGGGCTAGCAGCCGGTGCGTGTGCACGCATGCACACACAGACATGTACACGCACACGTGAGCACGCTTCCACACATGGAAACTCAGCCAAGACATCTGTGCTGGAGACCTGTGTGATTCAGGCTGACGAGCAGTCACGAAGAAAAGAATCGGGCCCGAGTGAAGAAGTGATCTTGATGTGCAGCCAGGAACTGTGGCTTCATCGCACCAAGTGTATAACTTGTCAGATATGTTCACTGAGAAATCATACAAATGCAGAGCACCATAGCAGAAGGTCATGCTGAAATCCTAAAAGCTACAGTAGTTCTTATTTGTATTTGTGGTGTAACTTCGAATTCACTCCTTTATCTCATTCTTTGAGAACAGAAAGGTTTAGATGCAAATGCCTCTTTTAGATTTAATCTCAAAAGGAGGAAAAGCTCGCATTTCACAACTAATTATTTTGCATTCCGTAGCCAACAGGATATTTTAACATAATCCTCCAAGGAAGCAGTTAATGCTCTGCAGCTTGTTGTAAATCCATATAAGACCATCAGAGTTTCTGTGTTGTAGGGTTAACTGCATTCCAGTACTTCCCCACGCAGTGTCCCCATTTTTTTTTTTAAAGACATGGACAAGACGCACTGGCTCCAGTTCTGGTCATCCATCTTTATTCACTCCCTACTATAGACTCAAAAGCTCAGCCCTTTTATTGTCACGACCTCTTGAAAAAGCACATGCATTCATCATTTATGCGTAACTCAGCTCGTTGAAACAGCTTTTTGCACATTAGAAAACATTACCGAACAATAAAATCCTGTGCTTAAGGTATACAGTAGTACACTTCCAGACTCCCCCCTCAACTCTGGAGTACTTCGCCTAATCATCGACCATGTGCAATGGCTTTGCTTGTAAAAATCAAAACAAGCTCAAAGACAGAACCTCAATAAAAAATGGCACGGTTTGGTGAACAATATGGCATCCACACACAATATGGCATCCACACAACATTAAACCTCCTCAATTTATGGAGCACTTTATTAGGTTTGTTAAATGACTCCAGCCAAATGGGCTCCTAGTGAAATATGGAAACGCAGTCTGAGAAACCTACGCAATCCATGCAGAATCACTAGTGACTAAGATGAGTCTGAGCTGAGAAAAGCGCCAACAAGTGAGAAAAGGGGAAACGGAGGTCAGTTCTGTGTCGACAGTGAGTGAGCTGTCTAGTCTATGAGCTTTATATGCCAATTTCTACCACAAGGTGTGAGTCGTCTTGGCTTAAGCCTCTTCTCGGCAACTTCAACCTTCAGTCTTTAAAAATCTGTTTTGATAAGTAATCTCTTAAATTGTGTGGCTTTTTTTTTGTCTGCAAATCTAGAAAAAAACTGTTGTGACTCAGACGAGCTATAACAGACAGAGGCACTCAAAACCACAAACAAGATTTTGATATTACCACAGACCAACATATAAAAAATGGGTCTGGTTTCATCCCATCGTGTGAATTTTTATCCTTTTCTGCCTTTTTTTTATTAGGCCATGACAGAAAAAGTGCTTTTTGCTTCTTACCATAATTACAGCCTGTCTGTAACAGGGAATACTCAAAAGTTTGAAGTCACAAAGTTGAACCAAAGGGCTAATAGGAACACATTTTAACTAAAGCAATGGTTTCGTTTTCATCTGTAAAGAACCTGATAAGTGGTCACGTCACAGCAATTTGTCATCAACCCAAACCGCTGACTTGGAAATGCATTTAAGGACGTTATTGTGTTTGCCTCAGGAAAATACGACACCTCTACAATAACCACAACAAAGCTTGACAACGCATCATTAAGGTGACTCAGTTCTATATCAAAGGTATGGCGACCTCTTACTAATAATCAAACAGAATGAATCAGTTACCTGTACAACAATGTAAGGCTGGGGAAAAGAAAAAAAAACAAGGTTGGTGGAAGTGATTCCAGTTCTTAGTCAGGGTACCCTTAATCTCTCTCTTATGTCAGCACCATCATTTAATGAAACCTACCGGTAGATGAGTTTTTGCACAGTGGTTAACCAGGGCATGTTAGATTCAGCAGAACCAAAGCTAAGGGGAAAAGCAGAGCTAATGAGGACTGTGTAGGCATGTTGTAATCAATCTTTAAAAAAATACTATTAAAAAAAAAACAGTGAAAGGTTTCCATAGGTCGTGGGCATTATTGCCAGCTTTTAACATTCTTTTGTTATAGGAAACGTTGGGAGTATTTTATTTCCAACTTAATTTAGTTTTGTTCCAGCATAAACAAAAACACCTGATTAAAACTTGCCAACCAACGAATATCTTTCCCTATGCAAGTTCCATCTCAAAAGGAGGTAACTTCTCTCCACCCCATTTTCTATGGGGTGCCATTTGTAAAGTTACACAGCCATGAATTAACAGCAATATTTTAGTTTATTTAGACTTTCATAAGCAAAAAAAAAGTTTTTTTTTCAAAGTCAGATTTTCACCATGTTAGTATTATACATTTATAAATGCCATAGTTCCCAACTAAATATTTAATTTACAAGCTAACTATTTAGTTTACAAACTAAATACTTAACTTGCAAGTTAAATATTTAGTTTGTGTAAATTAAATATTTAATATCCAAGCTAAATATTTATTTTCAAAACTAAATGTTTAATTTCCAAGCTTAACATTTAATTTCTAAACTAAATACTTAATTAGCTAATTAAATATTTAGCTCAGACCTAATTTTTTATTTTCCAAGCTAAACATTTAATTTCTAAAATAAAATATTTAATTTGCTAACTAAATATTTAACTTGGACCTAAATATTTACCTTGCTAGCTAATATTTAACTTACAAGTTAAATACATTTAGGGCCGAGGTAAATATTTAGTTAGCAAATGAAATATTTATTTTGGAAATCAAATGATTAGATTAGAAATTAAATGTTTAGTTTGGAAAATAACTGTTTAGTTTTGAAAATGAATATTTAGCTTTTAAATTAAATATCTAAATTACACCTAAATATTTAGTTCAATAAATATTTAACTTGCAAGTTAAATGTTTAGTTTCTAAACTAAACATTCAGTGTGGAGCTAAACATTTGGCTTGCTAACTAAATATTTAACTTGTGAAATAAATATTTATTTTGGCACTATGACATTTGTAAATGTATGAATAACATGGTGAAAATATGACTTTTGGGAAAAAAAAGTTTTTCTTATTAAAGGCTAAATAAACCAAAATATTGCTGTTAAATTTTGACTGTGTAACTTTACAAACGGCAACACATTTTTCAGCCTGTAATATTAGTAGTTTCACTCCTCCTCCTATCATACACACCCAGAGAGGTTGGAAATGTGCCAGACACTAAGCTGACGAGCACATTTCAGCAAGGTAGAGCACATTTAGGGCTACAGACAACAGGCTCGCCTAGACTTTTTATAGCAGCTGATAGACCCATTCAATAAGACACAAACAGCAGAATTGTATGTGTGTGTGTGTGCGTTTCAGGATATATTTTTTATCTCCGCTGAGCAAACAGCACAAGTTCAAAATGACCACGTTTATCCTGAAACCCACACAAAAGCACCAAGCATCACTGTAAGAAATAATTCAGAAGGTGACAGAAACAACAAAGCGTTCACGTTTGCCTGTTCTAAAGCAATCAATGTTGATCTACTGCCTTTCTTTCACATTGACAAAGGGAGAGGGAGAAAACCTGAATCAATAAATGTTGTGGAGACTGTGACGTAGCGTTGGGCGTGTGCTGTCACAGAGATGTTAAAGTCCATTATGACATTCCAGGAATTCCTGAGGCTAACCGTTTGGTTTGGCCTGAACAACCCGACATCAGGACAATAAAACGAGACAACAAAAAAGATTTTAGTTTGACAAAAATAGAAGGAATTAATAGCCAAATAAACTATCACACTTTGGCTTCAGTATTATTACAATGAGCTTGATGTAATGCTGTCAGACTGAGCGTGAACTAAACACACCTGCTGAGTTAGGGGGCACGGCAACACTGGTCCTCCAAAGCCACAAGTCCCAGGAGTGTCTTGAGGATTTATTGACCACATGGGGAGTCAGGGAGTCTGGAGCTAGCACAGTGTCTAACCAGACCCACTGGGGCAAAAGAGGCAGAATTAGTACAGGAAAGGCTGCAGCAGAGTGTCTGTGTCTAAACATGTGCAAGAGCTTGCACAGACAAATGCCACTGTGCACTGGAGACAGGTTAAGCACCAACGTCTGCATGCTGCGGAAGACGGGCCAAAGAGCTGCCACCCCAAACATCCGTTATTTAGAGAAACAGTCATTGATCCGCCTCCTCTTCCATGCCCTCATCTCCTATTCCCTTTCTAAATACATGTACACCTGCTTGTTCTCGGCCTCACGCCTTCCTCCTTCAGTCTACTTTCTGCCCAGAACAGATTCAGCATTTCCTCCCTTCATGAGTCAGAAGCTCAACCCATGCAAGCCTATACCGTTAGTCCGGTAGTTTGTATGACTTGGCTTATTTGACTGATGTTTCACAGATAGCCATGCAAACACCGAACAGCTACATTAACTTATTTTTTTCCTTCCGTTCTTTCATTTCCCCTAGCTTGTTTTCTCACAGTGTTTGCAGTATGGTTTGGAGGATGGCATCCTGTCAGAAAGATCCAATAATTCAGTGAGCGCAATAAAAGGGAGGCCCGGACACTGAGGCCTTTGTGCGACAGACAGCCACCCACACACGATACTAGGACCTGCATTTGAGCCACACTGCTGTAAAAGGCTAAGAAAACAAAGTGTAAACTCTTTATGTGCTACTTTAACAACCAGGACAGCTCCAAGCATCAACGTGGAATGTATCAAAAAAGTACAAAGAGAAAACACGTTTTTTTTTTCCCAGGCTTATGATTTAAATGTTTCCACTGTCCAAAGTTGTCCCAGCTTTGACAGAGTTTCCCCAATTTGTGAATCCAATGTACACAAAACATGTTTTTCATCTTTTGTATTTATTGTCAATGGTAAACTTAATTCCTTGCACCATGATAGACATACAGTATATACATCTCGTCTTTTGTTTGTTTGATACAATGCTAAGCTATATTTTAAGAAACTTGATGGGATTTATTATCAATTCTGTTAAAAAGATAAAATAAAGCTTTGGTCTTGGCAGAGGACAGATTTGAGTATTTCTTATTTCCCCATCTGCTTATTCTGTTGTAACATAAAAGGAACATTGCTCAGGAACTTCTTTGGATAACAACTACAGACTAGTTTATGCAGTAAAAATAAGTGATAGGACTAGACCAGAAGACTATAGAAACTATAAACTAGGTCCGATTCAAATTACGGTACTAGAAGTAAAATGTCATGGTTATATTGGTCTTTACATACACACTTGTCCAGCTCTCATTTTAATTGTGTGCTTCATCACATTGGAGGAGGACGTGTGTGTGTTTGATTTTGCATCCTCCTAAGTTTGCTCATTGCAAGTATGAGTATGCGTCAGCATATAGTCACACTCACTACACCTCGGCTACTTTCCACGCCTCCACTTGCCTCCAAGGTCACGCCTGCCACTTTTCCAGAAAAGTGAAACGCACCAAGTAAATGGAAAGCCTATAGTGAGAGGAAATATGGCCTTCAAACAAACACAGCTCCCCTACTTGCACACACCTACGCACTCCATCACTCCATCGAGTACAAATCTGAAAATTACCATTTCCATGAAGTAATGATGCAACTTGGTATAGACACAGCATGGTGGCATTTCTCCTTTGTTCTCCGTGCATTCGTGGAATCAGATAAAGTAGTGCCAAACAAAAGAAAATGTCAGTTTTTATTCCCAAGTATTGCTTATTGGCATAATTTTGATGGAAACTGTGCAAACTGAGCATTACTATAGAGAAACAAATCTACGTGGGATCCATTTCTGAGCAAGCGTCATGCTGAACAGTTCAGTGGAGCTTGAGATGTTTTGGATAAAACTTTTAATGTCGTCAAAGGTTTTCCCCTTTGACGATCTTTGGTGATGGAGACTTCTTGCCAGGCCTGTCATTCTGAAACTTATTTTAAATCAAGTAGTCTTCCTGTCAGTACAGCTGATGAAGATGGGATGTCGAAAAGGAAAGTGTAAAGATGACGATGATGATTATACAATATTTAAAAAGTCGTGCTTCAATCAAACCCATGTGGCTGACCGTTTGTCCTTTATGTACGCTACATTGCTGGGTTTATCCTGGAAAATACACAAGCAAACGCATATCTAATGATAACATAAATTTTAAAGGACATTTTCAACATTATTTTTGTCATTTTTAAGTCTTTTCTAATGTATAAAGTTGTTGGCATGTCCAAACCCCAAAAGGCTTTGACAGAGGCTCCCAAACAAACCATGGTGGAACCCAGGGCATCTTTGCATGCCAGACATCTTTCACGCTGGTTTGAATAATTGGAGTCTGTTTATCCTCTGGACTTGTTCAGAGTTGACGAACTGTGGATTCTCCCTTTAAATCCTTCAGATTTCGGTGCCTCGGCATCTTTGGGGCTGTACTTAAGCATGTCACACACACTTTCTCCTCTTCGGAGAGTGAAACTCTGCGGTTTGTGGCTACCATGTCATTTCAGTGAGAAAAAACGAGAGAACAAATGATGCACAACATCTCAGATCTGTTCCCAGTTACTCAAAACATGGGGATTTTTGATCATTATGTTTGTGCTATTGAGTGTCAGTGATAGGGTAAGCACAGATAACATACGCATTTGACGAGAAATATTTCAGAATGACAAGGACAGTAAAGGGAAACATCGCAGAACAATTACAGTAAATGGAATTTTTGAGTTTGTTTTCTTCTAAACTCTATAAAGAAATTGTGTTTTTATTGGCATCCTACAGAAATAATAAATAAAAAAACTCTTATCAAAAGACAAATCATTGGTTTGCTACATGTCAGTCATTAATGAAATTGCAAACAATAGTTTGCAAACAGTAGATATGTTTTTGAACAACCTTAGTTTGGTGAAAAGAGTTTAAATCTGAGTACAGTACAATGATGAGATAAGAGCCAGACTCAGAGAGAACAAAACCAAAGTGGGTTGCTGATATCTTAAAACAACTCCCAAGTCATATTTTTGGTTGTTAATGTCTACACTATTTTATAAACTTTTACACTCTCGTTGGTTTTGAGTTGCATGGTGAAATGCGATGCTCCTGGCAGAATTTTTTTGTTTGTTTTTCAGAGTTGGTGTAAAAACAACAGCAATCCACCTTCATCTTGACCCTATTTGGATCAGAAGTTGGCTCATTGAATGGACAAAATTTAAACTTTCTCCAGGCAGAGTCTGGTTGATTGTAACCAATAGTATATTTTAACTTCTCTGAAGAACCTCACTTGGGAGGATCCAAACAATCACTTTAAATACAAACACTATACAGTGTTACCCCTACCATTGTACAAGCAGGGCCCCACACTGTCAACAGAACCAAGCGCCCTGCCTACCAAACCGACCCCACCTATCGACGACTGCCGGCACTGACATAGCGCTAAGGTAGTGGCGTGCAATACAGATACACTAGTTAAAAGCTCTGATTCTCTCAAGCTTAGCAGTCTACACACAACCCGCTCGAAAACTGTTGGTACAAACAGCGCACAACACAATGTGTCTTGGTCACTACTGTACCCCCCCCACCCCCACCCCCTCTGACTATCAAGGGAGAGATGAGTACCCTGCCAAGGCAAGTAATGTAGGGGAAACATTGCTATATCTTGTCAAAATTGGTTGCGGTAATTTATTTTATAATACTCATCAACTGTTACTCATCCTCATAAATTAATTGCCTTGACCTTTGAATTGACTACATGGAAGTTTAGAAAAAACAACTTTTGGTAGCAAATAATTTGAAGATTTTCTTATCCAGGGTCACTCGGTAAACCCAAAATCAATGATTTATTGATTTGACTGTTGGTGAGCAGCAGTTTTCATTGAATTTGGCAGGTCATTGATTTAAACATGTGCTAATCTCTCCACACATTTGTATTCATTTCAGTTTAAAACATGTTTCAGAGGCATAAATTAAAAGTGGAGTTGTGTTTCTATGGACAAAGTAAAACAAAAACTAAAAAACTACATGTACTNCTATATCTTGTCAAAATTGGTTGCGGTTAGGGGTGCACCGATTTCAATTTTCTGGCCGATCACCGATCACCGATTTTTAGAAAGTCTGACCTGCCGATTCCGATTTTGGCCGATACCGATTTTCAGGTGTTAAAAGGTCAAAATGCACCCTAAATGTTCATGATTTTCCGACCTTTGCGGAGGCAGATGCGATCGGTAGATAAAATCGGCTTCTCATTTAAAGATCGGCCGATCACCAATCTCCCCAAATTAAGGAAATCGGGGCCGATTTATCGGCCGGCCGATTTATCGGTGCATCCCTAGTTGCGGTAATTTATTTTATAATACTCATCAACTGTTACTCATCCTCATAAATTAATTGCCTTGACCTTTGAATTGACTACATGGAAGTTTAGAAAAAACAACTTTTGGTAGCAAATAATTTGAAGATTTTCTTATCCAGGGTCACTCGGTAAACCCAAAATCAATGATTTATTGATTTGACTGTTGGTGAGCAGCAGTTTTCATTGAATTTGGCAGGTCATTGATTTAAACATGTGCTAATCTCTCCACACATTTGTATTCATTTCAGTTTAAAACATGTTTCAGAGGCATAAATTAAAAGTGGAGTTGTGTTTCTATGGACAAAGTAAAACAAAAACTAAAAAACTACATGTACTCAAAACTGAGAAACAGTGTCGCTTCTGAATTCTTCTAGATACAACTATTTTACACTGAACAATCTAGACATTAATTTTGGAGTATATACAATAATAACCACAGCAAATAATTAATTTGTGTGCATTTTTACCTTTTTTAGCCTTCATAAAGCATAGCGTGATGTACAACATGCCCACGGACGCAGCACAGGGGCTATTACAGCGCAATCTCCAGCTTTGGTTTCACTTCCTATTAGCCATTCAGACCATGACAATGCCCAAGGGAGGACAGACTGCACAGCCATCTCTGACGAGGCAAACACATTTATCAGTACCGTACTTTCTCTCCCAGTTGCCCAAAACGCCTTTGTTTTTAATAAGATGAATCATTTCACTGAATGGAATCAAATTAGTTAACATCTGTACATGTATTTAATTTTAGTCAACTTCTAAAGATCCGTTTTGGAAATGAAATACTTTATGACTAAAACAAATGCATGCAGGATGATTACATCCTGCAACTGGTTTGTAAATTTAAATGTAATGAAATTAATAAGGCTTTTGAGTTCACATTCTTGTCTTGTAAATTAGCTCACTGTGTATGTCTAGCCTTAAATCTGCCTTGAGCTTCTACTCTTCCTCCTGCTCAAGTTCCAGATTACCCATCAATCCCATTTCTTTCTTCTGGCTCAGACAAGCTACCAATCAGAAGGCAGCATGGCGAGGAACATGACAGTAGATTGGCTTGTGGGGGGAAAGGGGTGGAGTATTTAAAGCCATCCCCTAACAACAGCAGTGAGCTGTGAAATGAGTATAAGAGACGGGGAGAATTCACTCATCCAGTTTCGTTTTCTACAGCTTTTAGCGTTCCCCACCTCCCTCCCTATTTCTCACTTGTGACTTACGCCAGAGCCCATCTGTTTTCCTCTGCATTTCTCCTGCACACTTGTTCGGTCTCAGAAAAGTGCTTTCTGTGTCTGATCCCTCTCGCCCTGCACTCCCCCAACTCCCCTCGGCTGTCAGTCTGCATACGACTGCCGACTCTGGACGGAGCTCTGGCGGGGCTTCAGCTGTCACCAAAACACTCTCTAAAATACACAGTTGCCCGCTGCTGTCAAAGCCAGGGAGGCCAGGCTGGCTTCTGGCGGAAGGAAATTAATTACGCTCTGTGCCACACATACCCACGCACAAGCGCATACGTGCATACGCACATGCGCACGCATTAGCAGCTCAGCTTGGGTTGAACAGGGTCTCTTCATTGACCTACTTCTTTATCGTTATTCCGACGCAAACCCTGTGCACTCCGGAGCTCAACATAAACTCTCCGAGAGGCAATAAAAACTGCTGTTCGCATAATGTGAATGTTCAGGAAAAGAGGGGCCCCCTAACCTCACAGTTCACCCCCCTTGTTTTTTCTTCTTGCAGTGAGGAGACAACAAAAAGGTGCCCCCTGTGTAGGCTGGAGGTGTTAACAGCCAGCTACAGCCTCAAGCAGCCATCTTGTCTGTGTGTGTGCACGATAAGCAAAAGATAACTGGCAGAAAGATGGTTTGAAAGCATGCAATATAATTGCTCACTCATTTTTTTTTTTTTACTTTAAGACTTCTTGCATGACTACCGTAATTGTTTTTCCTACGATGCAATATATTTTAATTATATTTTATAATCCTTTTCACAGCAGGAGAGTCTCTACTTGAATGCAGTAATGGCCAGAATCGTTCACACAATGAAAAAGGACCTTGACACGCTTTCTTAACTGCTTATAAATATATATTTTTTTTGAATGTTTAGTTAAAACTGGCAGAGACGATAACAGATCCAAATATCTTAAATAGCAACAGAGCAAAAAGCAGGTTGGTGGGAAATGTTGTCACAGTTCTGCTGAAAGAAGTGAACCTTTGTTTGCACAGCAACTTCTTTATACGTTTATTTTAAATTTAACTCCTACCTAGTTACTGTCACAGTGCAGGAGAAACCCCCAGGGATGTACCGTAGTACATTTTGATTAGTCCAACACACACGCTGCCCATTTCTATGAAGATAAATCTTTTGAAAGCATCAACAACAAAATAAAACGTTGCAAGGCGAACCTAAAATAAGGTAGCCTGGTTAAAACCAGACCCTTGTCCTTCACTTCGCTTCATACCAGCAGTGAAGGGAAATGAGAATTGAGCGGAGCTGCGTAGGAATGGCGAGGGCCAGGCTAAAAATAAGGATACTTTTTTCTAAATTTGAGTGAGTCATCTTAATGTAAAAGTTAGGGATGCGCTAATTATCCGCATGGTATCAGTTTCAGCCAATATTAGCAATAAAGTTAAATAATGGATATTGGCCATTCCATCAAAATAACACCGATACAAAAGGTGCTGTTTTTCATATAGATCACCGGTATATATTTTCAGCCCCCTTTTTGGCATCTGCATTTGGCAGGCCAAACTGACAAAGACCACGCAGAATAATGTAGTATTTTAACTCCAAAGCAAAGAAAGCTATGTAGTCTCTGTAAGTAGGTCTAAGGGTAAAAATATTGGTACTGTATTAGTATCGGTTATCTGCGAAATAAGTTTTAACATATCGGCATATCGGATATCAGCCACAAATCTAATATTGTGCATCCCTAGTAAAAGTAATTTAAAAAGGTGGTTTCAGGTAGTTTCCAGAGACAACCTGATTTTTTTTTTAATCTGTTAATCACAGAAGCGTAACACCACTGCAACTGTGGTGCATTTTTTTAAAGGTGCTGTGGTTTGGTCATGAAATCAAAGCTCGATCGACTCGACTGCTTGTGCAACAACACCTGTAGTGAAACAGGTAAATATGTGAAAGGAAGAAGAGGTGATTCCCAGGGACACAAAAGGTTTTATCAAAGACTAACCCTACAACACACACACAAAATACAGGAAGCATACCCATTGTCAGAGGATCCCATGAGCTTCCCTGCTCTTGTAGCCCTGATATTAGCAACGCTGATTATCCCTAACAGCAAGAAATATACTAAAGAGGAATAATCAAAAAAGGGAGAACAAAAAATTGAATCAGTTAGCAAATAAAAGATGGCTTGTACACACTTTTCAATGCAATAAAATTAAATCTACTTGAGAAAAATGAGAAGTTACACTGAGATGCAGAAAAAAATAAATAGTTACACTGGCAGCCATTCATTTAGCCAGTTAGTCACATCATGATGGGTCAGGTCGAGTAGTCACAATAAAATCTGCCAGTGAGTGACAGCCAACTTCATACATCAATCCGTCTGACAAGTTATTCATACATCACCACCCTCGTTTATGGAAATCATATGCAAACTGGCTGTCAAGAGCTGGATGCATTTACAAGGGTTGGATTTATTCAATTCCCACACAAGATTATTTTCTCCTTTTGTAATGAACAAAGATTGCTTTTCACTAAGAAAATAATAAAAAATTGCTAATGCTTTGGAGACATCCACACATTTCTGTGTACAGATGCTGGGGGAAAAAAAAAAGAAGAGTTAAATGTGGTTTCTATTAGAATTAAAATAAAAACAAAAACGACTTGGAGAAGAAACAAATATATTTATAAAGACCATAAAAAGTTTGCAAGCTTTCAATCTTGGAATTCGGGACCTTGTGTGTAGACAGCCCACTCAAGATCTGAACCAATAAATATCTAATCCCTGTCATGTTACAAGGCCAATGTTCACGTCTATGAATCAATCAGGCTTTTGCCATTTAGGTGGCCCTGACTGTGACACATGTGGGAGTTTTCAGAGGAATTTACAGCATGCTATGGATGAAACGGTAAGGAGAGTAACAAACTGTAATATGGACTGAATGGAAAGATGAGTGACATGAAACAATGGCAAAAAGACAACTTGAGTAGAGGGAGTTTGGGACAATACTAACAATAAATACATTTAAAAAAAAGAGTGGAGTAAGCATGTGGCTCCATTTCCCAAGATACTAGCTCCATTTGAGGCAGTATGTCAGGAGGTTAAAAGGCTTAGCTGAATCTTGTAGACAACCATTCAGGGTCAATGAGTCTGGTCTGAGCTACCAAAAAAAAATAACTTACCACAGCCCTTTTCAGGAAAAATACATAAATAAATAACACTATGTTAAACTAACAATAATAAACCTCTTGACTTTTCATACTGTACAAGTATTTTAGTATTATAAAATATCAAGCAGCTACTGTTCCAACCAAGCTGCAAAATTAAAAATTCAGTATATCAAGTCACCAAATATCACAACTATCATATGTCAAGCTAATCTCATTTGTAGACACGACCTCTTTGTGTACCGTGTATTTCTCTGATGTTTGCAGGACCCATCAGCTCCAGTAAATGCACTGTAAAAAGGTAAGCCAGCAACAGTCACAGTTGTGACAACAAATTTGCTCCCCATAAAAATGAGACGGGCATAGATTTCAGATAGCAAGCTTGCCAGAACCACGGGAGGGAGACGAAATGATTATGCTACAACAAACATTGTTTCAACTCTCAGAAAACAACAATCAGGGTATGGGAAGGATATTGCGGCCGAGTAAAATTAAAGAGGGAGTGGAAACAAGGAAGACAGAAGGCGGGAGAGTGGGAGACAAATTTCATGGAGATAATCAGGGGGCTGCAAGCATGCCTGGCTGTTTATTTCCAACTGTGCTGCTGAGTGAGGCAACTTGCACGTATCCTGCCCCGAAAAAAATCAATTTCCTTTATGGGTTGACAAATGGAGGAGGCAAGACAAACATTTTCTTGTTCTATGTCCGAACATTGACCATATCCAGAATATGTGACCCAAACTTGGCAGAACCAAAAGACACCAACTAGTCTCTAGAATGTGTGTCACAAAACTCTGCTTTAGTTTGCGACGTAACATTAAAATAGCAAAATGGAAGCAGACTGAGCCTAATGCAGACTGTAAAGAAGATTACCAGTTAGTGTGATGGTTAATGGAAGCGGCAGCAGCCCTCCACTAATGCTTAAAGAGAGCAGGAATCAACCCAATATACACACATAGTATGTCCTTTTATTTTTACAGGGACTTTGTATTTACTTCCTGCTCCCTCTTCACTCGTGTAAATGTGTTGTCAGAGAATTTACGTGTTTGTAAACCGATTTTTTTTTTTTATCGAGTGAATAAATTGATTGCTTGATTGACTTCCACTCGTTTTTTTATTAATTTCTATAGCCTAACCCTGACCTCTACCCTAACCATTCCCAGTACATACCCAACCCTAAACCTAATGCATCCTTGATTCACACCTTGGGACCGAGATGGGGTAGAGTTAAGCTAGATTTATACTCGACGCGTCGCAATATCACCGTCCCCGCCCCTGCGCGTAGGCCCCGCGCGTCGTTTTGGCGCGTGTCGCGCACCTCCGAATTTTTGAAACTCCGCAAGGATAGTGTGCGCGCCGTGGGCGCTACTGAATTGATTGACAGGTCGGGTGGGGACCTCACCCGACAACCTTCACGGTCTTCACGCCAGAGCCTGCAGCCGTCTGCGCCGCTGTGGTCGTGGAGACTGCGTCGCGACGCATGGAGGAATGTTTTGTATGTGACACAAATGTATTAAGTTCCCCTTCTTCATCCCTGATCTGGACTTTTCTTTTGTTTTTTTTGCCAAGAGTCAAGTGATCGCTTCCTCCTCCGCTGACTCCATGCATTAAAACTGCAAGACACAATAACTGTTGTTCTATTATGATTTGCTCCTCTAATAAAGACAACAGTTTGGCATGCGAGCGGAAAGCCTTTTTTTGTTGTGTGATTTCAAACAGTTCTTCTTCTATGGTAGATTTCTTCTTCTACACCCTTTCTTGAAACATATGCACAGGTTTTAGAGGGTACTGCCACCTGCTGGTCCATAAAAGAACAGCACTTTGCCATGCGCCGCCGTGCGTCAACTATAAACACAGCGGCGACACTGTAAACGCATGAAGCTGCACGGCTCAGTGCGCGCTCAGTGCGCGCGCACTGCGAGCGCATTGCGCGCACGCTCCAGCCAGCGGACCAAAGCGCGAGTATAACTGGGCATTTAGGGCAGCAGACTTGGCACCAGAAAGTCGTGGTTCAACTCCCCACCATTTCTACATATCGTGGTGTCCCTGAGCAAGACACCCAATCCCCAATTGCTCCCTTGGCACTTACAAAGCTGCCCAACTGCACCTGGTGTATCTAACGTGTGATGGGTTAAATGCAGAGAACCAATGTTGCTATTGTATGGGAACATACAATGATGACAACCCATAGCACTTAGTTCTAAACCTAACCCCTATAGCCTCCAGTATACTCTGGCATGTCAGTCCACGGAGGTCCACGCGTATCGGATTAGAGTCAACGCGGATGCCCTCAGGGCACATCTGTGCAAAGCTCAATTTTTATGACCGCGTACACGTACCCGGTGTTGCACAATAAACTGCCCGGCGACTGAATGTTTTGTAGACGACACCAATGTAGTAAATTCCCCTTCTTCATGCCTGATCTGGTTTAATGGCTTTTTTTTTTTTTTTTGCCAAAAGTCAAGCGATCTCTTCTTCCTCCTCCGTTGACGCCATGAATGAAATGGTGAGAAATGGAGGAATTTGTCACGAGCCAATTAAAATCAGGTCCAGCGGGAGGGTCTGGAGATTTCCTAGTGGGCTGGTCTGATGTGTGGGCTGCAGGACCAGCGCTTCTTGGTTTTTTTTGTTTTGTTTTTTTACTTTTTATTAACGACATATAAACACAGAACACCGCTCCAGCTGAGGCTGCCAGCGCTTGCTTTTTTTATTTTTATTTTTTTCCGACCTGTCAATCAATTCAGTAGGCATGTCAACCAATGACCAATCGGCTACCTCAATTTGTCCCGTAGGTAAACGCTCCTTGTCTGTGGAGCTGCGCTGCAGCTGGTCAGGGTGAATACTCTAGTGTGATGTCTAAACCCTCTGCGTACAGTACGCGCATACGTACGTGTGAACAGACGTACGTGGGAGTAAACTGGGGGCTTTAACCCACCAACGGCACTTCTTAAGCCTCGGATATAGTTGACGCGTCGCATAGGGCGCGCGGCCAAAGTGACGCAAACGCGACGTCCCCGCCCCCGCGCTTTGGCCAGCGCGTTGGTTTCGCGCGTGGTCGTGCACCTCCCAAATTTTGAAGCTCCGCAAGCCTAGCGCGCGCGCCGAATTGATTGACAGGTCGGGTAGGGACCTCCCCGACAGCCTTCACGCCAGAATCTGCAACTGTCTGCGCCGCTGTGGTCGTGGAAACGGCGTCGCGACGCATGGAGGAATGTTTTTTATGTGATTCAAATGTTTTAAATTCCCCGAGCGAGCGGAAAGCCATTTGTTTTTGTTGTGTGATTTCAAACAGTTCTTCTTCTACGGTAGATTTCTTCTTCTACACCCTTTCTTGCAACATATGCACAGGTTTTAGAGGGTACTGCCACCTGCTGGTCAGTAAAAGAACAGCACTTTGCCATGCGCTGCCGTGCCACACTATAAACGCATGCACAGTGCGCGCGCAGCACGCGCGCTCCAGCTTGCGGACCAAAGCGCGACTATATCCGAGGCTTTATGGGGCTTTGGGCTCGATAAGGAACAGTTGGTCCTCCTCACAATGTACGTAGTACGCAGTGGTGTAGTCTACGTGATACGCAGGTATACGCCGTATACCCACTAGAAAAGCTTGGGGATTTCCGTATAACCACTTAAATGTGCCCAATGATACGTAACGTGACAATAAACACGCGTTGCATAAAGATAAATTATGTTCGCTGCTCATAAGGACTCTTCACTGCGCCGCAACTCTCGCGGTTGCCATAGTTACGTGTTCCTCTGTTGTACGTGAGGCTCACAGCCATTGGCTGAGCTGAGCTCACTACCATAGTTCTCTGCTCTGTGATTGGTTTCTTAAGAAGCTCCTTTATGATTGGCTGCTCGGGATGCAGCCGGGCAACAGACGGTGTGGTAGAGCATTTTCGCTAACGACGACAGACTCAAAATGAAAAGGAAACAAGCTACACTTTTTGAATGTTTTTATAAACCAGCTGAACCCGAAGCTACAGAGACAACATTAGAAGAACCTACCAGTTCGACGGCCGAAACCAGCCATAATGAGGTTGATATCTGCATTTCCCCAGGTAAGTGTTGGCTAGTACAAGTTAGCTGAAGCTAGCTCAAGCAGCAAGTAAATGCATGTTTTTATCGACCTTTTCTGATGCCAAACTCCAAAATGCGCATCAAGAAACCTTGATGGAAACACGGTTACTGTCCAGAATTTTACAGTAACATTTCATATAAATAAATATGTGAATATAAAAATGATTTGTTTGTGACAAAGTCTGTCACTCCAATAATCAACAAAATGCTATGCTTTTTACTCTGTTTTAAAACTCCTTGTTTCATTTTTAGATCCAAATTGGCCAGCCTTGTGGAGTGAAAGTCAGGCTCGGGAATTTAAAAACAGACATCCCTGGTTGGAATGGAGGAACAAAAAATTAGGTAAATATAAAAAAATATGGGAACCAATTTGTATATAAGGTTTAATTGATATATTTCCAACATTAACATATTATGACTTGATAATTTTAAAATAGTCTGATAATCATATCTTTCAAAAGTTTAGTACAGTATATTACATGAGAAATTATATATATGTGTGTGTGTGTGTGTGATCATTTCATTTTCACGTTTTAGTTGGTCATAATGCAAAAGTGTATGCAAGTAATAATGAAAGGTAATAATGAATGTAATTGTCGACACATGCTTACAGTCTAGTGAATCAGTAGATTCTAGTATTATTACTGGTATCAGGAAATATTAAAAAATATACAATTATGACCATTTTTATTTACTTCCTGCAGGATGTGCTGTTTGCAGTACCATAACGTCAACTGGTGTCCTGACTGAAAAGAGGGTCTCCATATCGGAGGAGTGGGCCTCCTTCAAGATCCAGTCATCAGGCTCAGGTTTGTTGTGCATTTATTAAAATGTAAGCATCACAGACATTTTGCAATGTTAAATATGCTTAAAATTCAAAATAAATTGTCAATTACATTGCACTACATTGCATTTTTGTCTCTAAATGTCCTGATTCATCTCAGTAATCTAGGTAGAAAAAGGAAAAATTAAGTACCGGTAGGTCCTCCGGACAGGTTTTTGTCTCTAAGCACAGTATACCCACTACAAAAATGTAGACTACACCACTGGTAGTACGTGTTGGAAAAATGGGCTTTACAAGGTTAAAAAATACAAAGACACACACACACACACAGAAGAAAGTCAAGGCTCATTGCTAAACACAATCTTGAGGTTGGTAATACTAATTTCCAGTATGAAGAAAGGGGGTTGATCAATGTGGAAAAACATCTGAAACAAAGTGAAAAGTAGCTTTTGAAGTTTAATTTTCAGGGAACTTTTGACTTCAGAGATATACAGTCATTGCACATAGCAACATTAACCGATCAAACTTTAACCTGAAAATCAGATTACAACTGCTTGTGCTTACACACGGAAAGAAAAAAAAAGATAATGCAAAGCAGATCTTAATACTGCAGCCAGCACAGCTGCAAGAAGCTGCATTAGAAGACCAAACAAACAGATGGCATGTATGAATTTTACGTTTACAAAAGTATATTTATACACCCACCATTACATTTTTGAATAAAGAGGCTTGCATACAAAAAAAAAGTATGAATAGAATGGAATTAAACAAAAGCAGCACCAACTCAAAACCTTTCCAAATTTTTAGAATGTGGGAATAATTACAATACTATACATAAACCACCACTTGTTTATTTTAACCTAAACATAATAACTCCACATCTAAACAGTATTTTCATTTTATTCTGTTGTGTCCAATATTTTAGACCCTTTAAAGCCTTTGTTTTTGTCTGAAGATTGCACTCTAATGACTAAACATTAGGAAATAAAGCCAGGGCTAAACTAAAGGAGTGCTTCTGCTTTGGGACCCGTATTGAGGACTCAAGACAACCATTAGAACGCACATAAAGAAGAGAGGCAATTATGAACCACCTCTCAATTTAGGACAAAAAAATAACCTTAAATCTAACCCTGCCTCTTTTTCTACCAAATATAAATGGAAATTCTATGAAACCCAAGGACTCTAAAGAAAAAAGAAGAGTAGACAAGTAGAAAAGGGGTAGATAAACTGGTAGAAATGGTCATAAAAATAGAAAAAAGAAAACTATCCACAAAGAAAGCAGTCCAATGAAAACGAGGCTAAGAAAGAGAAATACTAGCATTGGTGCAGAGGGAGAAAAGTATGAAGTTGATCCATGGTAAGTAATTAAATGACATCAGTGAAGGCAGCAACCTACAGAAGAATGGAAAAGGTTTGCAAGCTCAATCATCCAGGTAGATAACAACTACAGAGACTACAGAAGAATGATGGACTCACACCGGTCCAAAAGAGATTAATGCAGTTTACCATAGAAGAAGCATAAATGGAAAGAAAAAATAAATTCCTTTAGACTAGAGGCAAAGTTGTATTTCAAACAAAGAGCAGAAATTATACAAACATAAACTTAAGATAAAAATGCTGTAGTCAGACTCTGCTTTGAGCCACTAGTTTGAGGTATAAAAAAGCAACACAGCAGTAGAAAAGGACCACTACCAACACAATGTGCCTCCAATTGCAGACCAATGTGGCCACGAGTGGAAAACCAAATCCCATTTCTAAGCGTTATCTTGTACCCCTTGATACTTACTTCAAAAGCCACAAAACCGAATAGCATAATATTCTACTATGGCATGGTATACACCTTTAAGAAGTCAATGCACTTTCATTTGCAGCCATTTTCAATTATATAAACAAATACTATGTCAATATGACCAACTATGGAGCGTAAAATCAAGTTTGAAACAGATGGCGCAATAAAAACCTTTTTTGGCAAGTTCATCTCCATTTGTTTCAAAGTGTTCCTAAAAAACAGATTTGTTTTTAAGAACTAGAAAGCCCTGTCCCTTTGTTCTGTAATGCTAAAAAGAACCAGGATATTCTTCTCTACGAACCTGAATGAGCACAATGAATAAGACTTCAAAGTAGAGGAAAGGAGTGAAACTCGATTCGGCCTAAATGTTCACAAAAAACTAGATTATCTACACATGCTGTACTTTATGTCCTCTGCGCAATAATATAATACTTTAAAAAAGTGATAATAAAGACAATTTAAAGTTATGGGCCTCAGAAAGTCAGAAGGAGAAAAACAGCAAAAAGCTAATCTGGAAATATATTGAGATAAATGTAAAACTCAAAATTACTGAATTTTTTTTTATGCTAAAACAGCTATCATTTTGTTTCAGGTTGTAGGTGCCAAGCAATACAAACAAGATCTCTCTCTCAAAAAAAAAAAAAAAAACGTACAAATGCTGATTTAAAACAAAATCAGACATAGAAAAGGGAAATCAATATCTTGGATAAGTCGTCCACACACAATACTTTTGGATTAAAAGCTTGTGTCACTGTTGCCATGGTTTCACTTATATTTACATATTATCAACACTTTTTACTTGTTCAGGTATTATGAATCAGTATAATAATAAATTTAGACATCTCTTTTTCCAGCTGTGGAACATGACGACTGAAAAAAAAAAGATCACAGTCATACGTGACTTTGTGTTATGAGTAATATGAAATTCCACTCTCGATTTCTGCGACTGAACGAGGAGGCTGCTTACGCAAAAAGAAAATTATTGCCAACAGTGGTAAAACAAAACATTCACTGTCAGGAAACAGGGCATCGTCACAAGTTGTGAAAGTTAATAAGCTCCTTTTGACTAATTATACTGTTTTCAGAATGTATCTCCACATCTGGGTAATACAAGGAAACCAGATGACAAAAAAAGAACAGTATTTGCAAAAAGGATGATTCGTGTTATTTTAGAAGAGCTACACAAACATCTCTCCATGTTAGTGAATTTTCTCCAATTACCGTAGCTTTAGATTCTAGTCTGAATGGGTCATTGTCATTTATTTTCTTTCATATAAACCACGCATCTAATTGTTGTCAAGATGTTACTTTCTTAGGCACGTTTTCTGTTAAGCGCTTGATTTTTTTTTTTCTGACTCAAATGATTGCTAGACTGACAACAAGAAAGAGAAGGCGTTTAACTTGCTCAAAAATCACGTCGGAGTATTTGTTGCTATTCAACTTGAGAGGGTAGGTGGGCAGACAAAAGCCTCTTTCATCACGGTTAGTCGCTAATAGAAATTGTTTAATGTTGTTGTAACTTTCTGCTACTAATCCAGAATGTTTCAAGGCATGGAGTCTAAACTCAATTAAACTTAAAATCATCATATCCGAATTAAGCTTTTGCATGCTTTTTTTTTATCTGACCCAAAAGTCAAACAGCAGATAAATGCAAGAAAAAACATTGCATTTAATGCTATGACTACAAATATTCCACTTATGATTGCAATTAATTTGTCGCTACACTCCTGGATTTGTTCTCAGCAATCACAGGTTAGAAATACCAGATCTGCCTGTTACCCCCCCAGGCCTTGAGATGTTTGATCCAGGGCCAGGGGAGGCCAGCCAGACATTCAGCCCCTGCTCTGGAGCCCTTCTCCTCCCTGCAGCATGCTCTATAGCTACCTGCTGTGAGGCCTGGAGGAAATCACGCAACCGGCAGAATTGTAAAAGCCGAGGTTAAAGTAGGGAGAACAATGCCTTTCACGTCCAGACTGCTATTCTCTGAGGAGATGCTTAAGAAGCACAGATTGTGTGAAATCAATAAGCAAGAAAAGGAAGGAGAAAAATCAATTTTGCCATACTGACTTATCAATTCATACCTTTTGCATTATACTTAATATTTACAGGAAAAGCCCAAATCCATCAGATGGCATAACTACAAGTGTCAAATACTAAAATGATCACAATTAGAATCTCAGAAAATATTTTCTTTGTTTGGTTTAAGTCTTAACTTTAGAAAGAAGACGTTGCACTGATTAGGCAGAATAATCTAAAACAAAAACAGCCAATGAGATCGGATGGAGAAAATAAAAATACACCCATTAAAGTTCTTAAACAACCACTATTTCGAGGCCGTCGCTTTCTCAAAACTTCACAGCATCACAAAGTCATCCCCCTGATTCACGTCTGAGCATCATGTTCCTGTCCACTTGTCTAAATAAGAGTTTAGAAGGTGTTAAGCAGGGGCCAGACATTAAATATGTTTTGTGGGACTACTTGTTTTACTTCAAATCAGTCAAGATTAAAAGTGCAGCATATAATGTCTCCATTGCACTCACCTACTTTTTGTTTTACTATGCAAGGTCTGAAAAGGAGACACACCAAACAGACTGGAACAGTGGTCACCCTACCACTTTGCCTTCCTGGTTAACTCCGGAGTGTTTATTGGGCAGAAGGAGGCACAGACTGCTCGACTGAATTAACGTTTCGCTCATAAGCAGCCAAATGTTTAGCGAGCAGAGCTCCTTGTCGAACCCTTAAATAATCTCATAACCAGGCACACATTCTGAAGAGCTGCAAATCCGCCTAAAAAGAAGTACCGGTAGTTGTTAAATACTGAAATAAAAGTTACCACATAAAAAACAAGAGATTAAATGGAAGAATGTTATCTCAGCCGAGGCAGCACACTGCCAATAAGGACCCTGTCCACACTGAAACATTGTCTTTCCGAAACAATATTTGTCGGGAAACGCTGATTAATTCCTGCGAAAAGTTTTCCACACAGGAACACAGAAAACAACCTAAACTCATTAGTTATCATGCCAGGCTTGTACGTACAATGATACAAAAATACACCGCAAACAGGAAGAGGAGCAGACGCATCAAACTATAAAAACCCTGATTTGAAAATATACCATTTGTGGGCTCCTAAACACCATTTCCACATGGATGCCACGCTGAAACTATATTAGAAAAAAATCTTTGCACTCGCACAGAACATCTTTCCTGTGTGGACAAAGCTCAAGGAAATGAAACGGAGAGGTCTGAGGCTTCTTAGTGGCAACAGGCAAACTGCTTTATCACGAAGGAAATGATTTATAGATTACAGCACTTTGTAGAAAACTTGTTAGATTGTAACACAGGAACTGTTGAGGCTGCTCTAAAGGATAAAAATATATAGAGTCCACACCGAAAACAAAACTTTACATGCATGCACCGGATCTTCAGAGAAAGCCTGTCAGAATCTAACACACAGAACGTTTCGGCGTTATGTTGCACGCGTACACTTTACGCTGTTTGGCGACAAAAGTGTGACAATCTAGGCAAAAAGGAGAGCGTGCAAGAGAGGATCAATACTCGACTGAGCCTTCGCTCTGTTGCTTCATCCCTGGAGGCTTTATTCACTGGATGTTTAAAGACGACCGAGTCACAATAGGGGATCAGATGGGATTGGCCACAGGATGAAAATGTGAGGAGTGTTTATTAAACTGATGTAGCCGAGATGAAGAGCGAGGAGGAGGTGAGCAAAAAGCGGTCAAGAGGTTGTCCAGGAAATGCCCATAATGGTTATTAACAGCTAATGCCAACCTAAGCTTCAATTCAAAAAGGCTGAAAAACAAACTAATGCCTCTTCTTTAAGCTTTAATGCTTTTAAATCAAAGCGGAGCTGAGCTGAAATTTGAACTACAAACATAAGCTCCTGGAAATCGTGTTTCACTTGATATCCTAAGAATAACAAAATGACGATGCAATCATTTGTATGTATTCATGTTCCTAGCGTGTCCTTTATGAGACATTTCTGAACCCACACGGCCAAAGCAAAGACAAAGCTAAAGTGTTGATTCAGCTTCACTGGGATCCTGAATGGATAAGCGGTGGCAACCACCCCCACCCCCACATGGATGAGTGAGCATGTGTGTCTACGAACATACAAAAACATGCATGCAGACTTTCAGAGGCTGACCAGCTGTCTCACTCCCCCATCTCCAATCAAACCCGCAGGTGCAAAAGGATATAAATCACGCAAAAGACGACGTGCACAAGGGAACACAAGTCAAGTGCATGTTTCAAACACTCCAACGCCACTGCACCTAAACTCGCCTTGTTTAGCTATCGGGCCATATTCTTTTAAACCACACCGACGCAGGCATCCAGCCTAACAAAAGAAAGGCACACCCAGTTTTATATCATTACTGTAGCAAATGGCCTAAACTGCTCTGATATGCACAATACTGTGCGAGTTTGGCTATAAAAATCAGTTTCTCACCCAATGACTGCAGGTGAACGTATAAAAGACCTTTGCCTGTGTGTGCTGGAACCCGAAAAGAACCAGAGATTGAGCTCAGTGCCAGCAGCCGATAAGGAAAACAAGGTCATATTGCATAACGAGAGTTTGGGCTGTTTGTGACATAATGTTACAGAAAACTTATGGGAAGAGAATAAAGGCTGAGTAGGGAGCCTTACGTCAGCGCAAAGGGCTGAGCTGCGATGCGTTTGGCTGGTAAGCGTCATACGTCGGTCCAAATTGAAGCAGGCAGCTCCGAGAGCATCTGTAACGTTGCAGTTAACTCGCTTGGCAAAGCCAATTTTATTTTAAAAGGAAATAAACATTGCCATCTCAATTCAGCACTCACCTAATACACAAATGAATACAACTACCGTATTTTCCATCGTACACGTCGCTCCGCCCTATAAGTCACCTCAGTTCAAATATGTCTAATAAAGTGGAAAAATCCATAAATGTATTGCTTCGCAGTGTGCGTTGCATCTATTATGCATCACCACTGACAAACCAGAAATGTGGGCCGGTGTTGTGCCAAAAATCTATTGGCTGCTAAGTGGCGGCCGTGGAAATGTGCACAGACTGCACATTAATAGAATTTAACAAGATTAACACTTTATTATTTGTTTGCTAGAAATTACAGTAAAGGTGTGTCTCAGTCTAACGTTTGCTTAATAAAAAGGACTTTAACGGTCAAATTAGCTGTATTTCAAAAGTAGGTAGTCCCCGATTTACGAGCGCTCTGATCTGCGAGGTTCCAGACTTACAAGCTGCTAATTTTTGGAAAAAACGAAAAAAATACTGAGTTTTCATGTGTTTTTTCACTACAGTTAGTTAGTTAAGCATATAAACACACGTTTCCGATCATTTTTATGCACTCAAAAGTAGTTTTTAGATGAAAATAGAGTGTTTTTAGTCGCGCTAGCGAAAACCGTTCCAATTTACGAGCGGATTTCCGGATTTACGAGGAAATGGCGGCCGTTCCAAATTACGAGATTTCCGGTTTACGAGCGCCTCGTAACGGATCTCGCTCGTAAATCGGGGACTACCTGTATTTGCTGCCTCAGTGCTCCAGGGAGTGTGCAGACAGGGAAAAAAAGGAGGAACGCTGCATGTTTCTTTGAAATTTACCAAGATAAGCACCTAAAACAATTATTTGTTTGCTCGAAATCATAGCAAAGGTGTGTCTCAGTGCAACTTTTACTTAATAAATGCACTACAACAGTCAAATCAGCTTCATTTCGCCGGGGCAACACAGTGAAATGAAGCTGATTTGACTGTTACTCCAAGCAGTGAGCAGAATGAAGGTAGCAGGCTATGGCAAGCCGATTGTGTCATTAATAGCTGGTGAAGATTCTCAGTCATCCAGGACATGGTAAATTCAAAAAAGTTCAAGATTTTTTTTTTATAAAGTATAACAAATTAAGTCCAGTTGTTTTTGTCTTTAACTTTTTTGAATTTGTCATTATAGCCACTTTTACCTATTACATGATACAATGACATGCCTTACCGCTCTGGTGCCATCTAGTGGCTGAAAATGGTAGTGTTCAATTTTTATAGTCAGAATGAATGAAAACTGTCATATTTTAGCCAGAAATGAGTTTATAAATATGGGAAACAATCCATAAATATGTTGCTTCAGCCTATATGTCACAAAGTATGCAAATAATGTTTCTTAAGTGACTTATAGGGTGAAAAAAACGGTAAAGAGGGGCTAGGCTAGCTGAAGTCACACCTAGAAATGTTTGTTGAGCAAAAGGCCCTACAAAAAGTAAAATGAGGCCAAAGCACATTTTCCCTCTCGGTTTTAGGGCAAGCCAAATTGATGTGCTAAAACAAAGTTCAAGCATTGAATATATTTAAATCCCACGCAAGAGAAAATGGACCACTTGTGTTGATGTCTTCAGAATTTTCTTGCCATCAGACTTTGCGTTTTCAGAGATCGGTGAGAATAACGTGCAAACTCGTTTTTTACGCTTCCCTCCAAAGTGTAAAGTGTCTTATTGGCTTCTACATAATTTATGTAGTTTTATTCGAAGAATGGACAGTAGTTATGACTTACTCTCTAAGGACTGTTTACACCTTTATGTTCCTCGTGTGCGGACAGAAAAGGGCAAGAAAGCTTTTTAGCTTTTCTGCCCCCTCAGCTTGGAATGCCTTGGAAGCTGAATTAAAACTGACAGAACTTGTTACTTTGAGTGCTTTTAGTAAACTTTAAAAAAATAAAACGACAAATGATATCTTGTCAACAGTGCATAGTGTTTTAAATCTTAATTTGTTACATCTAAAAAAAAGCTAAGTCTGGTCCTCTGGACATTCAAAAAAACAAAACAAGGACCAGACTTAGCTTTTTTTAGATTTTTCTACCTGGATTATTGAGCATGCATCAGGGTTAATTTATCACAGTTATTGCCATTTACTGTTATACTGTATGTTTTTTTAATATATTTTTTAAAATATATTTCTGAAGTCTTATTCTAATCTTGTTACTGGTTTTGTTTTTATGGCACGTGCTGCTGCCTGTTCTTGGCCAGGTCATCCTTGTGAAAGATGTCTTGATCTCAATGGGTTTTTATCTGGTTAAATAAAGGTTTAATTTAAAAAAAGTGTTCATAATCTACATTTTTAATACGTGCCACGTGGAGTTCAGCCACAGTGAACATGGTCAAATAAACAGAGGGTAAATCGCTGCCTCTGCCACAGCACACTTGGTTTTGCCCTGTAGCCATAGGGACAAAAGGGGTTGCAAAGTGAACCCTACCATGTCGCACACGTGAGGAGAAGGGAGCTTATGAAAGGAGAATTTGCATTGAAACATAAGGCTAAATGAAGCGCACGGAGGCTCGAGCACGGAGAAAAAACAGCCCTGTGACCCTCTCTTCGTGGTCCTACATGAGGCCCACATTTCATTTGGACAGAGCGAGAGACAGACACACTAGGCAGAGATAGAAAGAGGAAAAGAAGGAGAGGAGGTGGTGGGGGAGAGTCTGTGCCCTTGCACCCCCCCATTCTGTCCCCGCTCTCTATTTTTGTTTCCTCTCTATGGGCGAGCTCAATGCGCACACTCGCCGTGCGATGGATTTTCAACTTGGTCCTCATCAGTTGTGTGCCTGATGAAACAAACTCTAGCTATGTTTCCATCCAATTTAAATTCGATTTTTGAGCGAATTTTAGAAAATTTCGCTAAAATGTAAATTAAAATTATGAGGATCAGAAGTGTTTCCATTAAACTGGCTTGAAGCGCATCTGCAATGCCACGCAAAGCGTCTCTACGTCAGACGTCAGCGTCATTACGTCACACGTCAGCGCCATACGTCAGACGTCAGCGTTACGCACTTCCACAGTAAACAGGAAGTAGCGTTTGAAAACAGACATCTCGGCAAAATGGAGAGAATATTTCAGGTATGTGTTGCTATCGGGCAAGTTGTATTTATTCTGTCATGCCAACTAGTTTTAGCGATGTTACATGTTGTCCGGAGCGGAAACAGCTGATCAGTCACGTGACGTGAATGTTCGCTGCGGCAGAACTGAGTCGGCTAATCTGTTTCCATCTGTCGTTTAGCCGACTCAGCTCTGAATCGACTCCCCAAAAACTACCTCAAGCGAGCGTATAAACTTTAGAGCGACTTAGAGGAAGTTAACTCGAATTATGCCGTTTCCATTTAGCTTTTCTGATGCGATGCTTCATAATGCGCACCTAGAAACCTTGATGGAAACACGCCTACTGACAGCCTCTTTACATTTGTAAAGGCCCCTGCAGCAGCTGTGCTCGTCTCACACACTCACACACACACACACACACACACACGCATGTGCGCATCAACATGCACTCACACACACACATTTACAACCCTTGAATCCGACGCCTAGCCCCAACTCGGGCCTACAGGAAGAGCAGACTCTGCACAAAATGGCCCCGATCGCACCGAGCTGTGCTCTCTGCTGTGCTACTCTCTTACACATAAAAACATACACACGGTTTGTGTCTTTTTTTTCTTCTTTTAGACAGAACACTGGCACACGTTGGGTCTTCATATATGTTTGTTGCTAGACTTCTTTCCCTAAACCACCTGGTTTAACACTAAACAAAACAGAAATCTTTGGACAATGAAACATCAGCGACTGCAACCCTTCTTTAAAAAAAGGTTGACAGGGCATTTCCTCCGTTAGAAAAATAAGAACTGCCTAGACTTGCTTCTTTTTTTATTAGGAGGTATTCCCCTATATTTAAGCCATTTTATGACTAGTGAATTTTAATATCATTTGCCTTGAGCGAGTGTTTGTTAGGTGCACAAGGTGGGGGTTAAGGGGTAACAACTCACACTTGTGTTTCAGGGGAAATGGTTAAGCCAAGCATGTTTAATTGTCTTACGCTAATTAGGGGGTGATAGAAGAGAAGGGGGGAGGTGTGATCAGTAAGAGCCATGGAGTCCTCTCCTTAAAGGAGAAATGAAAAGTGTTTTTAAGCTAATAGTAGTCTAATGAAAAGCATAAAATAAGTTTGTTGAGAAATTTTCACAAGTCAAAAATGTCATCCTAACTCAAATTTAGACTTTGCAAAGTGAAGAAATTCTCATCTGGTGTTTTTGACCCCCCTCCCCCTGCCTGCTCTCCGTCCCCTGAATATGACATAGGCAGTGCAACTGGAGTTCATCCTCATACAGTAATATTAGTGTGTGTATCTAGTTGTGGACAAAAAGGTTTCAGTGTGTATCCTCATACAGTAATATTAGTGTGTGTATCTAGTTGTGGACAAAAAGGTTTCAGTGTGTATCCTCATACAGTAATATTAGTGTGTGTATATAGTTGTGGACAAAAAGGTTTCAGTGTGTAGCAATTAGGGATGCAGCAAAAAAAATCTATTTTTTAAAGAATCAAGATTCTTAGTCCTGGCGATTCAGAATCGATTCTAAAAGCCCCAAAATCGATTTTAAAACTTTTTTTAAATTTTATATTGTATTTTTACCGCTCCTGTGCATTCGGCCGCTGTAGAATTTTGGCCGTGTAGGGCCACCGTAGTTAGTTAGCCAGGCAGCTCCCAATAGAGCCTGCTAGCAAGGAGGGAGACAGCATGTTTCAACTTGCTCCTTCATCTTTAAAAATCATTTTAGATCCTACTATGTTCTGGGGAAGACAGAGCTTAACAAGACATTGGTAACTGTTTCAGGACATTTTCAACACCCCCACTTCCACGTTAGCATACGGCGCTAGCATGCTAACGTTAGCATACGGCGCTAGCATGCTAACGTTAGCATGCGGCGGCTAACGCACGGCTATTCGTATTTCCAGGATAGAAATGCCCATTAATGCACTAAATCACCAAACTGTTTTTGACAAACTAAAGTGATATCCTTCAGATTCAAAAAAGTCTTCTGCTTCCATTTTAAATGACAGACAAGAGGACAGTAATGATGGGTTTATAGCTTCAGTGTTATTGTAAGATAGCAAAGGAGGTCTTAATTGTGTCATAAAAGTGCGTCCAGAAAATTACTACAGAAATCACTGTACTTCGGCATGTAGCAGGAAAAATGTAAAAAACTATTTCTTTAAGCTACTGACTTGAAAAAAGCATACTAAGTATGTTTATGTGTGTTGTTTACTATATGAAATTCTTGTTATATCGATTTTTTCAGATTTGATTACATTTCTCCTTTAAAGCCTTAAGGGGGGACTTGAGGTGCAGGACTACATCCCCTCCCGCTTGTTGTAAAAATGCATGTTTTGGGCTTGTTTAGAAAGGAGGTGGTTAGAAGTGTCCGTGCCGTTACACCAACCGTTCTGCCCCTGCTCTCCATTTTTGTTTCTTCTTTGTGAGCTAGCTCAATGGGCGCACTCGCCTTGCGATGGGTTTTTGACTCGGCCCTCGTCAGCTGTGTGCGAACAGTAAATTTTATCTAATAATATCCAACGGGGACTTGAGGAGGTGGAGTGCCCCATCTCTCGATTTTGGTCTGGGCCAGACAGTATGCAGCAACCGCTGCTGCCAAAAAAACACGTGACAGATGCGACACACACACACACACACAGGCACATGACGGATGAGGGCCTCCTGCGGTTTGGCACGCAGCTCCACCATTTTTTTGTTGTTGAGTTTTTCAAAGTATGACAATGCTGGCCGTGCAATTCTGGGTGTATTTAAGCGTATCGTTTTCCCCCACAAGCCCTGGTTTCTTCAATTCGTTAAGATTTACGCAGCACCATTGCAACTAACAATGGGAAATTATGGTTAAATCCCACTAATGTAACTGAAACTACTTGGTCATGGCCAGTGAAATATAACTCGTGGTTTAATACGTCAAGTCAAACAGGATGCATTCCCCCCAGTCATTTTAAAGCATCTGTCTCCTTTAACTTGTCACATCGTGCTGCCTTTCAATAAAGGCCGATACATCAGCACATTGCGTTAATGACACTGATTTGCTAAAGGGAAACAGGAAAAAAAAACAACATCTGTTAGCCATGAGAGGTCATGCAGATGTGGTCATGTTGCATTTAAGGCCACTTCTTAAAGAAAAGAAAAGTGGCAAATTTAACGCATTTGATGCCACTTATACCGTGATATTTCTAGGGCAAAAACCACGAGGGGCTTGAATTGAAAACAAAGGAAAAAAATGCAGCTTTACGCTTCCTTTTGGAACCAAAACCTACAAGAACCGAGAGAAATACTTGTGTTCAGTTGCCCATATAAAAGCTTGTTGTCTCAAGCCAAATGGCCTGCAGTAGTTGCCGGAGCCTCTCCACGTGGTGTTTTGTTGCTTTGCTCCTGCTGACTTGTGTTTTGGGGGGGGGGAGACAATCCACAGCAACGATCTGCACATCAAAGGAAGTGCAACTAACTTTAAATCTCTTTCTTAGTCAGGGAGGCCCCCAGCGGTGCTTCAGAGAGAAGATGGTGGTAGGTCAAATGTTCAATCATGCCTCAGAGGTTTTGCCTCTGTAATGACGGTGGACAGTTTTTGTTTTAATCCCAACAGATTGGTTGAAATGCTCGCAGCACACCTCGATCACGTCCTCTGAAAACAACACCAGAAAGAAAATGGTCGCTCCATACATAACATAAGCCTCTGCAATGCGACTGAACAGCCTCTTTAAAGGAGGAGAAAAGGACTGGGTCTTTTAGGGAACACGCTGCTTGCATGCATGTAGGTAGAGATGTTTGATGCAAATTCAGGTGATGACCCCCCCTCCCAACACACACACACACACACCTAAAGGATGGTGGAGCCAACCCTTGCAGCCTGCAGTGCTGCAAAAAAGGAAGACATATAGCTGCTCCTTCATAGAGGTCACACCGAGACATTACAACAAACAATACTTCTTCGATGGTCCGAATGCGAAAACCCGCACAAACACCCCCTAAATACACGGATTAAACGAACCGTGTGGACGGAGATCTGTGCGCCTCCGTTTTCCTGCCTGAAAACATTCATGGAGGAAAAAACAATTAAAGAGCCGCGGCGAAACGTGTCTGTTTGTCAAACACGGGTTCTTTACACGTTTTTCCGCTTCATAATGGTTTGAATTGTTCAACCTATCCCGTCCGCTACAACCAGCAGTAGAGCTTTAAAAAAAAAAAAAACGAGACGAAACGCTCGGCACGGGACGAAATGGAAGACGAAGGAAGAGCTGCTATGGCCGACAGGCTCGTCTTCACCGAGCAAAACGAGGCGAGAACAAACAAACAAAACAATAAATAAATGCACCTCGTTCGTAAAATAAATGGTTTCTTGGTACACAGCCGGTGCATCGCCGCCATCACAACCTAAAACGAGGTGAAAACGAGGCAAATCTGCGCGAGGCGAACAGCCCCGAGACATGCACGCGACGCTACATAAACACAGCCGTTTGTTTAAAACCCCGAACAGACTCGAGACAAACTCACAGCCGGAACATTTCACAGACAACAGCATTTCACAGACAACAGACAGTGAAGAAGTGATGGTTGCTTCAACCCGGAGATGGAAGTTGACGCATTTTTCATCGAGACAAACTTGAATGGAGCCGCTGCGCTCGTGAGCTTTTTTTAATTTATTTTTACTTACGTATTTCTTTTGAATAATATTCCTCTTGGGCCTTTCTTTGTTCATTATTCAATCCCCTTCGATATATATATGGCCACATGAATTTCTTTTCTTCCTCTCCGGGGCTCCACCAACCGACTCTTTAAATCCCCGACTCTCCGTGTAGGAAGAAGAAAAAAAAAAAGAAAAAAGAAAAAGCGCTTCGCGTTGGCTTGAATCCTCCTCCTTCGGTGTTTTCCACTTCTCTCTCGCCGTAGTCTGGATAATCCCACAGCTCAAGGGTCGACGACGAGCGAAGTGGACACAAACTCGTCTGGGGACATAGTCACAACAAACGCACGACAATAATAAGTTCCGTTCGCTCCAGCGGCTCTCCGTCGTCTTCAAGGCTCCACACGCGTGAAAAACAGCCGAGTGTTGTCGACGAGTCACATTTTGTTCGAGAGCACGAGGAAGGAATAAATATAGACGTTTAAAAAAGTACAAAATAAAATAAAAAGTAAAATAAACCACCCTTCTTCCAGGCGTTGTGTCTTTCTGTAGCTGGAGCCCGCGGTGGTGGAGAGAGCTCTCCAGCTGCACTGCTCTCCGACTGAGAGCGGCTCCTTTCTTCCAGGCGTCAGCCAATCAGAGCCGCCCAAAGTCAGCGGCAACTTTAAACTCCCAGCGTTACGACCCTCTGGGGGAGCAGGCTGCCAGGTCAGCTTCTTCTCACCACTTCATGGTCGACGACGTGAGAATTCACACGCTGGTGGTCTTTGTTGCAGCCCTGTAGCTGCGGTTTGCTGGTTGTAGACTTGATTTAAAAATTAATTTTCATTCATTCAACCTTTATTTAGTCAGGTAAATCTTATTGAGCCTCATCATGGCTCATTTACGAAAGCGACCTGCTAAAACTAAAGCTAATTTGTCCCTACATCAGTCTAATTGTTCAACAAAGTAGGCATATACAGGTAGTCCTCGACTTACGGCGTTGCGGGGTTACGTCACGCATCTCATTAAAAAATGTATTTAAAAAAAATCTTATTTTATGTGTTTAGAGAGGGACTAAACTCAAAATTAACTTTTTTTTATCTGATAAACTCCCTAGAATGTGTGTAAAATGTTATATAGCACTATGTCTGTGTTAATTTTCATGTTCTTGTGCGTATCTGTTTAAATCGGCAATATTTGGTTCAAAAACGTGTTTTCAGTAACCCTATGGGTTGAGCAGAGGAATTGCACCCTGATTTTCTGATTGGTCTACGATTCGCACTGTGACGTGTTTTCGCACTCTGTCGTCACGAAAGTGGTTCAAGCAGAGCCAATCCCCTGCAGAGATGGAAGGTCCTCGTTGCAGTTCATACCTTATATGGAAGTGGTACATTGCACTCCGGAAGAGCTCTGCAACAAAGCATATTATAGTATTCGGAATGGCACTAGTTATTTGTGTATTTTAACTTATTTATTTTAGGAATACTTTTCACTTCATCAAAACTATTTGGTTGCATTTGTTTTCTTATTGTGCAATGGATGAGTGATGCATGAATGCCAAGTTGAGGCAGTGGTGTAGGAGCGGGTTTGGGATCCGACAGACCCAGGTTCGAACCCTGGTCACGGCAAATCTTGTAGTATTATTTTCTTTCTTTTTTTTACGCTTTTTGTTTCGGATAGATCGGGTGAGAATAGATAAATACATCTACATAAGTATTCTTTGTTGTTGCTTGTTGTTTATTACTAATGTAATTTTAACATTCAGAAACAATAACGGTCTCTCGTCCTGGCCACACCTCCCCGCTCAACCCCCACTCGCCTCCTCCTCCTTTAGGGGCCAAGATGGTGTAGTGGCAGGGCTTCCGACTTGGGACCCGAAGGACCCAGGTTCGAACCCCGGCCACTACACACCTTGGGGTGTCTATGAGTGCACACCTATTTTCCCAGCTCCCCAGGCGCTTTCTATGAACCTTTCTATGAACCACCTGGTGGTGGTTGGGTTAAATGCAGAGACGAATTTCGTCTTGTATGGGAAACATACACAGATGACAAAAATGGAAAATGGACATTTATTTATTTAGGCGATGTCTGTTGACACTCCCACTTTGTTGCATTTTTTGAATTTTGTCTTGGGGGCGGAGCTACCATTTCACAGTGGGGTGAGTCGCTCTTTAAATGTTCTTGATTTTATGTGTACAGCACTTTGTTGCAGCTGTGGTTGTTTTAAATGGCTTTATAAATAAAGTATTATTATTATTATTATTATTTAGAAGCAGATTTACACAGTTTTCGGCAGTGTCCGGCAGTTTTCGGCAGTGTCCGGCAGTTTTCGGTTAGCTCCGGACTCGACAGCCAACTTTGGATGGACCATGTGTCCGATCAAAGGTTGCCTCACTTGGATACATGAGCTGGAAATGCTCGGTGAACTCTGTGGACCTCTCAGGCAGACGGACTCGCGGCCTCGGATGTTGCTGGGACACCGAGCTAACATGCTAAAATGCGAAGGAACAGCTTAGCGGCCTCGGATGTTCGTGGGACCCCGAGCTAACATGCTAAACACGGAGGAACGGCTTCACCAGTTCCCAGTAAGTTATTAACTCTTTTTTCCCTTCATTGTGGCTCCCAAAGGTGGGCATATGAATGCTAGGGACCGCTAATGCGCTAATCCGCTTACAACGGACCTAACGTTTTTGTCAGCGTAACAGCGGAGTGACTAACTTTTATCATTCATAAGCGGATTTGTGCTATTTTTATTTAAAATGCAGTACCGCTAATAACTAATTATCTATCAGTAAAAACGAATAAACTTATTTAGAAGCTCTTATGCTGGCTCCGTAGCTGCTTGTTTTGCCTTTTTCCCCTCCCTCACCGTCTTGACATCTTCCGGGTCAGAGGTGAACTCGGGGGCTAATTCTGTGGCTAGCTGGTTGTGCTGGGTTTCTTGGATAAATCCGCAGAGAACCCCGCTGTTTCAAGCCAAATTAACGCGGCCGGAGGATTTTATTGTGTGTTTTGTGTCGACCACTCGACGGTGAGTCGTTAGTTTTATGTATTTTAGTTACTTTTCATTAAATCTGTTGACTGCCTATAGAATCTTGACATCTTCCGGGTCAGAGGTGAACTGGACGCTAACTCTGTGGCTAGCTGGTTGTGCTGGGTTTCTTGGATAAATCCGCAGAGAACCCCGCTGTTTCAAGCCAAATTAACGCGGCCGGAGGATTTTATTGTGTGTTTTGTGTCGACCACTCGACGGTGAGTCGTTAGTTTTATGTATTTTAGTTACTTTTCATTAAATCTGTTGACTGCCTATAGAATCTTGACATCTTCCGGGTCAGAGGTGAACTGGACGCTAACTCTGTGGCTAGCTGGTTGTGCTGGGTTGGATAAATCCGCAGAGAACCCCGCTGTTTCAAGCCAAATTAACGCGGCCGGAGGATTTTATTGTGTGTTTTGTGTCCACCACTCGACGGTGAGTCGTTAGTTTTATGTATTTGGGTTACTTTTATGTATAAATGCGGTGGCGACACACCCGTGTATTTGAGATTTTAAAAGTGGTCTTAGGGATTAAAAGATCATTCTCTTTTTTGTTAATTTCGTGGCCGAATAGAATATATGTACGTAAAGTATTAAATAAATCCTTTGATTTTTGTAATTTCATCCTTTTAGGATCATTTTAGTTACTTTTCAGTTGGCAGTGTAGTGCAAATATTGCATAACGCTGCCGGCTACCAATTGTCGAATATAAATAGCGGATTAGATTAGCTTCCCCTAATTTTCATAAGACATTTGTGCTTTTGAAATTGTGGACCTAAAAAAATTAATAAGCGTTTTAGAAATTGTGGAACTAATTTTTTTATTAGCGTTGCCCACCACTGGTGGCTCCAAATGTATGGAGCTAACATGCTAACAGGCCTTACTGTGTTTGGACCGCGTGAAGCAGCAGAAAGCTGCAGAGCTCGGACGTGAAATGAGCTAGCATGCTAACAGACGGAGGAAGAATTGACCAGCTACCAGTAAGAAATTAACTCTTTTTTTCCTTCATTGTGGCTCCAAATGTACTGTACAGTATGTGTTTTTTGATGATTCTGTAGGGTACTGTGTTAGGATAGGCGAAGTGCTTGGTAACTTTACAGTACCGTACATGTACCTGTATATGGGGCGGCCAGTGTGTATGTGTTTTTAGACTTATGGCGACTTAGAGTTACGAACGGACGTAGGAACGGAACTCGTTCGTAAGTAGAGGACTACCTGTAGTTTTTTGTTATGCGCTGATGCTCTGGTCCATGGGCGTCAGAAGCATTT
>JBBPBX010008610.1:43425-62079 GCA_038048925.1 Garcialebias charrua
CCCCTTCACATAAAATGGTTGCAACTCCTATGCTCTGGTCTCATTGTTGTGTCGTTTACTTGCTGGAATGTATGTGGGAATGTGCAATATGTGTTTTTATTGAATGATGTGTTTTTAATTGAGTAACAGGTGTTTTATATTTTTGTATTTTATTGTGGGGTTCACATGATTTTATTGGTTGTAGTGTACTGTATTTAACTGTGGAAGAAGCTTTGTTAGCACATGATGTCCAAGATAAATTTCCCCTTGTGGACAATAAAGTATACATCTATCCATCTAACATTCATTTTAGAATGATTAAAACTACAAAATGGGATTTATCCAGGATTTTCTTTCCACGAGGTGGGTCAAGGTCAGTGGCGATTTTAGCCTGTTTTTTTGGGGTGCTCAAGCACCCCTAAATTATAACTGAGCGCCCCTGAAAAATAAAGTGTTTGGGGTGGGGGGGGGCAGTTCTGGGTTTGGGATCTGTTTATTGCATTTACGATTCAATGCAACAAAATAAACACATTTAAAATGTAACAGATTAATGCTTGGTTTATTTACATAATGACTTTAATTGCTGGATGCTCAGCCCCTGAGCTGCTGGCTTTCAGTAACTGTGGGCCCCCTGAGCAGTTTTGTTGAATAGCCCTGCTTTAGTCAGAGTCAGAGAGTCAGAGTCAGAGTGGAATACAGTTTATTCCATTTCCAAAATCTAAACGGTCTCTAAAAATGTAAAAGATGGATAAAGCCCTGCGGCCGACCTCATGACCAGCTGAGTGCAAACAGAAACCACATGTTGGTCTGTATGAAGGTAACTACAAGTAAAAAAATAAAATAAAAACTGCATGTAAAGAAAATACATTTGCATGCCTCTTTTATGATTGTCTATTGTTGTTATTGTTATCCACTGTTGTCATCACGCTTTGTTAAAAAAATTCAGGTCTCTCTGTAGCTGTGTTTCCAACCATTTTCATTTCGAATTTTGAGCTAATTTTTGAAATCTCGCAAATATGTAAATACAAATTAATGCGAAGCAGAAGTGTTTCCATCTGCTGGCTTGTAGCGCATCTACCAAGCCACGCACAGCGTCATTACGTCAGACGTCAGCGTCATTACGTCAGACGTCAGCGTCATTACGTCAGACGTCAGCGTCATTACGTCAGACGTCAGCACTGCGCATGTCTACAGTAAACAGGAAGTAGCGGTTGAAAACAGAACCCGGCCACACATCTCGTCAAAATGGAGAGAATATTTCAGGTACGTGTTGCTATCGGGCAAGTTGTATTTATTCTGTCATGCAAACTAGTTTTAGCGATGTTACATGTTGTCCGGAGCGGAAACAGCTGAACGTCACGTGACGTGAATGTTCGCTACGGCAGAACCGAGTCGGCAAATCTGTTTCCATCTGTCGTTTTGCGCATCTGCTCATTTTCGAAGATCCCAAAAACCACCTCAAGCGAGCGTATAAACTTTTTGGCGAATTTGAGGAAGTAAATACGGATTTTGCCGTTTCCATTAAGCTTTTCTGCTGCGATACTTCAAAATGCGCAGTTAGAAACCTTGATTTCCATCCATTTTCATTTCGATTTTTGAGCTAATTTTTGAAATCTCGCAAATATGTAAATACAAATTAATGCGAAGCAGAAGTGTTTCCATCTACTGACTTGTAGCGCATCTACCAAGCCACGCACAGCGTCATTACGTCAGACGTCAGCGTCATTACGTCAGACGTCAGCACTGCGCATGTCTACAGTAAACAGGAAGTAGCGGTTGAAAACAGAACCCGGCCACACATCTCGTCAAAATGGAGAGAATATTTCAGGTACGTGTTGCTATCGGGCGAGTTGTATTTATTCTGTCATGCCAACTAGTTTTAGCGATGTTACATGTTGTCCGGAGCGGAAACAGCTGATCAGTCACGTGACGTGAATGTTCGCTTCGGCAGCACGAGTCGGCAAATGTGTTTCCATCTGTCGTTTTGCGCATCTGCTCGGTTTCGAAGATCCCAAAAACCACCTCAAGCGAGCGTATAAACTTTTTGGCGAATTTCAGGAAGTAACTGCGCATTTTGCCGTTTCCATTAAGCTTTTCTGCTGCGATACTTCAAAATGCGCACCTAGAAACCTTGATGGAAACACGGCTAAATGAGTCCCTGAGGCTCAATGGGATTAGCCTGTATAAATACAGGTTAATGCTTAAAGTTATTGGTGTTTTGTTTTGTTTTGTGTGTTTTGTATGTAGATATATGTTGCAACTTTTTGGTTGCATTAATCTTTGTTATGATCAGTTAACACTCAACAGATTTTGTACAAAGCGTTTATTAGGTTGTGTAATGTAAAGCAGAATGCTACGTCTGTACGTCTTGTTGTGCCGAGCTCTCTAAAATCCAGTGTTTACTTATGTACATAAACGTAGATGTTTAAAAACCCATTACAATACAAAAGAATGCAGGAAAAGGCACCTACTTTATTCGAAATTTCCTGGGGGAGGACCCCCAGTCCTCCACCACCAGTGTATCTTCTATTATGAATGATTCTGACGCCAATGGCCACAACATTGTTCAAGTTAAGAGCCATGGTCAGCACTGGAAGCTAAGCACCCCTAAAGGTCAGATTCTAGAATCGCCCCTGGTCAAGGTAAAACCTGAAAGTTATGCACCATAACTCATGTTCCCTGAAGGATGGGAACAAGGTGCAACATATTGCTATGGGAAATTGCGCCCCAGCGCGATTACCTGAAGGAATACACTCAAGGTGTGTTCACACAGAGCAGCGTTTTCAAGCTGCAAGCTTCCAGCCTCCATGTAAAATCAATGGTGGACGCACTTCCAGCCACCTCCTGGCGTCTGGCGTCAGGTCGCGTGCGTGTTGAGCGTGCTGAGTAGCGTTTTTTCGTGCACGTGAACCGGCTTCCACCTCCAAACCGAGCATTCAACATGTTGAAGATTTCGCGGTTCAAACTTTTCAAACGCCGCTCAACTCCACCTGATTGGTTGGTGTGTCAACCAATCAGGGAGAGTCGGGGGGCAGAAGAGAGGGGGCAGTGGGAGAGTCCCTATGTGACGCGGAAACGAGGGTGCGCGCGCACTATGTGACGTATTGTTTGTCGGAAAAAAAAAAGAAAAGACCCGCGAGCTCGTGAACTATGGAAGAGAAACTCATTGTAGCTGTGTGTTCGCGACAAGTCCTTCACGACCAGTCAAGTCTGCTCGACAGAGACGGAAATAAACAGCTCCTCCTCGCCTGGCGGAGTGAGCAGGACTCCGTGTGCAGGGCTCTGTGTACCGGTAAGCTCCTCCCACACACCCAGCAGCTTCTGGCTTCTGGCGTTCAGTTTTGAACACGCTACATTCACAAGTGCGTCCACTTGCGTGCGTGAGGAGCATTTTGGAGGTTCAAAACGCTGCTCTGTGTGAACACACCATCACGCCTTCATGGCCGGGGCGTCAGCGTCACGCCAGAGACCCCGCCCTCTGGGTATTTAAGATGCGGACGCCCATCTTACTTTCTCCAAAATGCACTTCACCGAGCTTTCAGCATTGAAAAGGGCCAACTATGTTGCACCTCGTTCCCTTCCTTCAGGGAACATGAGTTATGGTGCATAACTTTCAGTTCCCTTATCAGTCAGTCACTCGGTGCAACATATTGCTATGGGAACGTAATTCATTCACGCCCTTGAAATGCTCAGTTAAATGCATGTTAGTGTGAACGTCTGCCTTTATTCATTAGGCATCTCACGGCCGCTCTCTACTGTGTGTTAGAGAGGACAGCCTGAGTGACATCACACGCAGTAACGTCCAAACTGTAATGTTTTGCAAACGTATTTGTTGAGCTCCAGTTCGCAGCCGCACAGATGTCTGCAACTGGTACACCCTTGAACAATGATTACGAGGTGGCCAGGCCCCGAGTAGAGTGAGCACGTACTCCAGAGGGCACCTGTTGACCTTTGCTACTGTATGCCCTTTTTATGGCCTCAGTCACCCAGTGTGAGAGGTGTTGCTTTGACAGGGCCCTACCAGTAGCTGGGGCCGCAAAACACAAACAGTTGGTTTGTTTTCCTCCAATCAGCTGTTTTCTCCATGTAAGCACTTAAAACCTTCACAGAGCAGAGTGCCCTCAGCTTTTTCTGTTCCTGAGTGAGGACAGGAGCAGGAAGAAATGAAGAGAGATCAAAGTCCAGACTTCTGGGGTTCAGAGTCAAGACCTTAGGAATATACGCAGGATTAGGCCTTAGGGTGACCTTTGACCCGTCAGGGGCAAACCTGGTACACATTGGGTGCACAGACAAAGCATGGAGGTCACCCACACGTTTCGCCGAGCAAAAAGCCAGGAGTAGAGCGGTCTTATAAGATAATAAATCTATCTTAATGTCACTTAGTTGTTCAAATGGGGGATCACGAGAGCCCCCAAAACCAGACTGAGATCCTATCCAGGGGTCAAGATCCTGCTGGGAGGTCTCTTCCTTAGTACGCCCTTCATGAATCTTATCATGAGCGGGTGCGCGCCACGTGTCCTGCTCCCCCAGCCCTCGTGACAAGCTGAAATTGCTGATAAAAACACCTTAATGGTTAAGAATGAACAACCTTTCTCCAGCAGATCCTGAAGAAAAGTGAGAAGCTGGACCAAGTCACGGGAATAAGAAATAATATTTTTTCCATGCACCAAGCTTCAAAAATACGCCATTTTCGGGCGTAGAGAGACTGTGTTGACACAGCTCGGGCGTTTTGAATGGTATTTACCACGTTCTCGGGCAGACCTGAGGTCACCAGTTTGTCCCTCTCAGCAACCAAGCTGAAATTTGTCACAGCTCTGGACATAAGCAGAGAGGCTGTCCCTTCTGGTGAGGTAGCGGGTCCCTGGAGAGGAGCGGGTGGCAAAGCAAGCTCACCCTCAAAGGCCCCGGTCTCTGTGGCCCCTTGAGAGCCAACCAAATTGGGGAGGGGGCCCTCCTGCAGATGTGTTACCATACCACCCGTACCGAGAGTGTTGGGAGGCAGGAGCAACCCGCTATCTCCGTTGGACAAAAGCGGAACAGAAAGTCTGCTTTTTCTCTTTTTATGGAGAGTCACGGTCCGGAGGGGGTGCAAGTTTTATATACGAGTAGACCTCCTGATCCCAGCCCGTATCATGGTTGGGTCCGGTTCACTAGCCTCCGGCCTCTTCAGTGCCCTGGAGCCTGATGAACCTCCAGGTAGCTGTGTTTCACCTGGTGGGGGGATGTCGTTTAAGATCAGAACCGATTCAGTGCAGCGAGCATGGTCACACGCTGCAGGATCATTGCCTGAGCAAAGTGTGTCGCTCATGGAGGTTACAGCATAAGGATGTGAAACTGTTCGAGACAACCCTTCTGTTGAGCAGCTTTAAGTTTGGCTGGTGACACAAAGTTCAGTCCCCTTTGATTAAAGAGAAGAGGAGTCTGACTTAGCCCTGGTGCCATTCCTGCTTTGCATTGAATGTTCACAAACACTGTAGCGTCATCAACGTTTCTTTTGTGAATGTGTAAGATTGGTTCGGGCCTGTGGGCCTCTGTTGTGACCCCCCGTCACTCACTGCTGGACTCCGTTGAATAGGAGCTGGTAGCCAGGAAGGTACGTTGTCATGGTTACCAGGTTTTGTCGGTGCACTCCCTTGGCGCTCGGACGTGTCATAGGTATGTTTAATTTGTGTATTGTCGACCCCGTGGTTTACAACAGGGCGAGGGTTGGAACACGTGACCCCCCTCAACTGTCCCTGTGAGGACTGATAGGCCTGTTTGCAGACGCCTCTGGCTCTGTCTGCTGCAGACAGCCCTGAGGCCACCTACTGGGGCTTATTGATTGGGCTATCACCCCGTGAGCCGCGAGGAAGGGGGGGGATGATGGCCCCCGCCCTTTATATCGGCTGGAAAAACAGAGGGGAGCCGTGATGTTGATATGACTGTTTTTTGGTTGTTGTCAAGAAACATGGAGGAGCTGTTTTTTGAGCTTTATTAGTGCTTTTGTGCAACGACATATTTGACTTTATGTCACTCACAACAGAACAGTCATGATTCATGCATAAAACAAAGTCATCAGCTTTTTGTATGGTTCTACAAATAAAGTCTGAACATGTAAAGGTTAGATCCCGTACCTCGTGGACGGGCAAACCTGTAAAGTTAAACAGAAGGCCCGTTTCATCAGGCACGTTTCTGTCTTGTGTCCCAATTCGCCGAGAAGGTCCTGTGTCGGACCGCCTGGCGGGGAACGAATCTGTTTTTACTCCAGGCATGTTCGGCCCGTGGTGGGTCCGGTGGTGGTCTCTGCCGGTGCTCGCCCTCGTATGCCGGCCGCTTTTGCGGTGGGACACGTGAGGCTGAGCGGTGTCGAGCTGCGCGAGTCTGCTCCCAGCTGATTCCCTGGGGGGGGCAAAAGCTCTCCTGGGGATGCCTTCCCGGAGAGCCTCCGCCTGTTTGCGCCTCTGGTCCAGCCTGGTCTGAATTCGATCCAGAGCCTTTCCAAACAATCCTGTCGGCTCTATCGAGTGGTGGAGAAAAGGAATTCTTTGTCCCTCCTGGAGGTCAGTTAGGGTCATCCACAGATGGCGTTGTGCGATGACCACCTCAGCCATACTTCTGTCTTGTGCAATGGCTGCTGTCCCCATCATGCAGAGCACAAAGTCTGTTGCCATGCGGGCTTCCTCCAGCACGTCGGTGGCAGCCTGCTTGTCTGTCGTTACCTGGAGCTCCAGAAGTTTTTCAGCCAGGTACGCTTGCATCATGGTGGACGCATTCATTGTGCGCGTAACGAGGCCCTGAGCCCTGTAGCATTTCTCGAGCAGAGAAGCCAAGGCTCGACAGCCTTTGTTGGGCAAAGTCGGTTTCGTCCCAGATGACCTGGGAGCCAAATGGCACACCAGCGTGTCCTCCATTTGTGGCACATTGGCTATTCCCGCTGCTTCCATCCCATCCATGTTGAGGAACTGCGAGAGCGGCAGCAGCATGGGAGCCCTGGGCTTAGGCCAGGTGCGAGTCAGCTCAGTGAGAAAATCCGGGAAGATGGGCATTCTTTGTCTCGTGGTGGACTGATGCTTCGTGTAAAAATAATTTCCTGCCAACCTCGTGACTTGTTGACGGGGTGGAGGTTCGGGCCACGGGATTTGCAGCGCGTCCGTTGCTCTGCGACACAAGTCGAACAGAGCAGGGATCGAAAAGTCAGTCTCCGGGAGAGGTCTCCCCCTTGCTCGTCATACCCGATGTCGGCGTCGTCCGCAGAGAATTTGCCTGAGGCTGATATCGAGATTTCATCCTCGTTCATCATGCCTCGAGTGTCGAAGTCGACTGTCAAGTCCCCGATGGGAGCCAACGCATCTGGGCTATCGCCCCATTCGACTCGGGTGCTGTCCTCCAGAGCCATGCTCTCGAGCTCCGGCGTGGGAGTGAGAGGTTCAGTAGTGTCCGGGTCTGTTGGCGCCGCAGCAGCGCCCATGGCTTTAGCGACGAAGTCCGCCCGGTACCTTCTCATCGCCTCCAGCATCTGGCTGCAGTGTGGGCATGAGTTAGGCACATCCAGCGCCATTTTCGCGTGCCGCATCCCCAGGCAGACAGGAAAGGCCTCGTGGGTGTCCGTTGCCGAGAGGGAAAAACCACAGCCGCTGGGGCAGGCGCACGAGGTTGGGCTCGCCGTCCTGCTAACCTTTTTTGGAAATCTTGGCTTTTGCTTTCCTTTCTCTGGAGCCATGTCCGAGAGAAGACCAGCAAGTCTTTCCAAAATTCTTTTTCGAGACGTCTCCTCTGTCGCGTCGCTTTCGCTGGCTAGCCTGCTACGAATTTTAACAGAGGTAGCGATGTGACGCAGTTAGCGCCGTCGAGCGAAGCAGTCTGCGGAGAGAGGAGAAGAAAAAACTTCGGGGTTAAGGAAAAATGTGCCGGACTAGCTTTCGCTAGCCCAGCAGTGCACAGGAAGAATTCTCTGTACGCTCTGCGTAGGGAGCGAGCTCACCTCTGGTCGAGCGATGAAACAACAGAGAAGTCCCGCGAAGAGAAGTTCAGGTTTAGCGAGGTGAAGGGCAATAAGAGAAAGTAGGATGGGTGTCTGCATCTTAAATACCCAGAGGGCGGGGTCTCTGGCGTGACGCTGATACCCCGGCCATAAAGGCGTGAGTATATTCCTTCAGGTAATCGCGCGGGAGCGCAATTTCCCATAGCAATATGTTGCACCGAGTGACTGACTGATAATGGAACTTTAAAGTCCATTGCGTTTCTTTGTCAAGTCAAATGTATTTATGAAGCACATTTAAAACAGCGACTGTTAAAAAAGCGTTTAACAATAAGATGAAGGCAGTAAAAAACAAGCTGTAATTAAAAGCATTGAAAATAAAAACAAAACAACGAGAAACAATGAAATAGTACATCAAACCACATTGTGTTAAACATCAGTGAATACAGGTGTGATTTAGAGATGTAAAAGAAGGGAGTGAAGTGAACTGTCTAATGTTGAGGGGCAGATTGTTCCAAAGTTTAAGGCCAATGACTAAAAAAGCCAGATCTGTGAGCTTCAGCCTGATTTTTGGTGCAATAAAAAACATCTGGTTTGATGATCTCATCACCCAAGAAGGAACATATGGTTGAAGTAAGTCAGAGAGGTATGAGGGTGCAAGGCCATTAATGCACTTAAAGGTTAATAGGAGAATTTTAAAATCAATTCTGACACGCACCGGGAGCCAGTGAAGGGAGGACAAAACTGACGAAATGTGCTCAAACCTACGAGTTCTTGTGAATAGCTGAATTGCAGTATTTTGGAAGACGTTGGAGAAGTGAAAGGGACACCTGTCTGACCCCAACGTAAAGCACATTACACTTGTCCAGACAGGCTGTAACAAATACATGGACTATTTTTTTCAAGGTCAGGTTTGGTCAACATGGGCTTAAGCTTAGCTATCTGCCTTAATTGGAAGAAGCCTTTTTGTAGAACAGGGTGAATCTGTTTATTAAACTTAAAGTCAGAGTCTAAAACCATCCCGAGATTCATAACAGACTGCTGGTGATATACATGTATGTAACTTTTCTAAAAATATATTTTTAACATATTTCCTTCACTCTGTCACTATCTCTTGACAGACTGATGTTAGACAGGTAATCTCTGAAAAGAACTATACTGTACAGTAGTCATCTGGCTTCTCCAGGTGGTACTAAAAGCATTTCTAAAAACCCACAGTGACCCGCCGTTAACCAGCCAATAAAAACAGAGTTTTTAACCAGCCAATAAAAACAGAGCTTCTCACGCCCCTAACCCATGCCCCCGCCTGTCCCAGCCCCAGCGCGCATCCGCGCACGTTCTCGTTCAAAGGATTGCAAAGCGATGCAGGACTGTTTTGTATGTGACACAAATGTATTAAATTCCCCTTCTTCATCCCTGATCTGGACTTTTCTTTTGTTTTTTTGCCAAAAGTCAAGTGATCGCTTCCTCCTCCGCTGACTCCATGACTGAAATGATGAGGAAATTAATGAATTTGTCACGAGCGAATTAAACTTGGGTTCGACGTGGCTGCGCGAGGCTCTGCAGATTTTCTGGTGTGCTGGACCAGCGCTCCATGTTTTTATTTTATTTTTTAGAATGTTTTATTAACATATACAGTAAACACAGAACATTGCAGCGGCTGCATACATGCATGTTCATGAGACAGGACATGCAGTGGAGGCGGAGCTATGGAGGCTGAGCTGCAGTTCAGCCGAGAGCAAGGGGGAAACGTGTCTCTGCTCAAAATTTTTCTGTTCCAGCGTGTTCCAAAAACTACATATAGCACCTTTAAGATATGGCTCAAGGGAGTAAAGATTTACAAGATCAGAGACAGCGGTAGAGCTAGGGCTAAACACAATGACTTCAATGACAATTACTTTAGTTTTCTGATCATTAATGTTTAAAAATATTGAAGCCATCCATGCCTTGATGTAATCAATACATTTTAATAGAGGGTGAATGGAGCAAGAACTGTTGGGCTTTAAGGGCTGATAAATCTGACAATCATCAGCATAACAATGAAATGAAAGGCCATGTTTCCCCAGGATAAACCCCAAAGGGAGCAGATAAAGTGAAAACAAAAAGGGTCCAAGAATCGAGCTCTGTGGGACCCCGCAGGAAGGTCAAGGTCAAAATTTCTTTATTGTCATTTGCACCACATGTGGTAGAACAAAATTGTGTACACAGGGTCCCAGTTACATCCAACAAAAGTACAAATTGTAAAGAAAATCAGTAATAAGTAGAAAGAGGCACTGACGTGGATACACTAATGGGGTTGTGGGTAATGCTTTGAAAAATTCCTTATGTTCATCATTTTATTTATTTATCTTTTAGATTTTCATATTACTGTAGGTTGCAGATTTGCCAACTGGCCTTTTAGTCATGGAGTGTGCATGCTCTCTCCATGCACGTGTGGGATTTCTTTGGGCACTCTAGTTTCCACCCTCCTGACCAAAAGCATACATGTTAGGTTAATTCTTATTATTCTTTAAGCTGTTCTCTCTTCAGGGGTTGCCACAATCATCATCTTACATCCTCTGCGTCCTCTGTCCTCACTCCATCTATTGCCTCTTTTCCACCGCTCGGCTCGGCTCGGGTTGGATCGGCTCAGATCGGCTCAGTTCGGGTCGGGTCACATCTATATTCTGTTTCCACAGCTTTTTTGTACCCCTTCTGTGTTTTTAAAATGTGCTTTATAAATAAAGTTGATTTAAAACATCACACTGTGATCTTTGAAACTGCCAGAGTTTCCCTGGTAAAGTTGCTGCTGGGTGGTAGATGGATGGTCTGTGAATTCTTTAACTTTAAACTGTCCAAAGGACTTTGGCCACTTTTAATTTTTGACTTTTTTTGTATGACTTCATCCTAGAACCAAATAATTTATAACGTAATAACAGTTGAGCAGATTCTAATAATCTTTATCTTATGATTCTTTAAAGGTCAAATGCAAATGGAAAGTTCTCTTAACTTCCAGTATGGATTTAAACACTATACACACTTCACATTGTAAAATAAGTTTAGGAAATTGAATGTTCCAGAACACCACTTAAGAAAATATAACGTTTAATAGGAAAAGTTTGAAGTGACAAACAGAAGTAACAAATTTCCATCTGGTGTCTCACGGCTTCCTCCAGAAGATGACACAGGTTGTTGAATTCTGGTGATTTTCTTCTGTTGACTGTAAAAGAAAAATGTGATTAATTTAGTCCAGAAACTGTTTTTTTTTTTAAACAACACAGTGTAATCACAACATGTTCATATACTGACTGTATCCTGTTGGAGTTATTTGAAATAAAATTCAATGTTTTATAGACATAAATGTGTCAAGCTAGCTCCATTATTTTTCTCCCTTGTACTTTGTATCACATATCATCAATTATATCAAAAACCACATGGCAGATATTTTTCAAAAAAATATAGTGTGATCACAACATGTTCATCTACTGACTTTATCCTGTTGGAGTTATTTGAAATAAAATTCAATGTTTTATAGACATAAATGTGTCAAGCTAGCTCCATTATTTTTCTCCCTTGTACTTTGTATCACATATCATCAATTATATCAAAAACCACACGGCAGATATTTTTCAAAAAAATATAGTGTGATCACAACATGTTCATCTACTGACTATATCCTGTTGGAGTTATTTGAAATAAAATTCAATGTTTTATAGACATAAATGTGTCAAGCTAGCTCCATTATTTTTCTCCCTTGTACTTTGTATCACATATCATCAATTATATCAAAAACCACACGGCAGATATTTTTCAAAAAAATATAGTGTGATCACAACATGTTCATCTACTGACTATATCCTGTTGGAGTTATTTGAAATAAAATTCAATGTTTTATAGACATAAATGTGTCAAGCTAGCTCCATTATTTTTCTCCCTTGTACTTTGTATCACATATCATCAATTATATCAAAAACCACATGGCAGATATTTTTCAAAAAAATATAGTGTGATCACAACATGTTCACAACATGTTCATCTACTGACTATATCCTATTGGAGTTATTTGAAATTATATTCAATGTTTTATAGACATAAATGTGTCAAGCTAGCTCCATTATTTTTCTCCCTTGTACTTTGTATCACATATCATCAATTATATCAAAAACCACACGGCAGATATTTTTCAAAAAAATATAGTGTGATCACAACATGTTCATCTACTGACTGTATCCTGTTGGAGTTATTTGAAATAAAATTCGAATTTTTATAATTTATTTTCGTTGTGCAAGCACAGGTTTGGAAGAAGTCAAAGCGAACCTACTTTAAATGCAGCAGATTTGACCACTACGTGACAATATTAAAGCGTGGTTGAGCTCAGGAGCCCTCGTACTATAAAGTCAGCTATGAAATATATTTTTATATCTGTTCATTGAGCTACATTTTAAAGACATAAAGCCGCCCGCGCGCGTTGCTCGTGGCGATCCTACTTTTTAAATTCCTGCAGTTTTGAGCAGTACGTGATTTTATTAAGGACACGTTCAGCTGAAGACCCATCTTTGCTATAATTTTAAAAACAAATAATTGTTTTTACCGTGTTATTCATGTAAAGTCCTGCCGTGATCGCTTCCCTCGCTTCCGTGAAAACAGCTCGAGTCTCCTCCTTCCTCCTTCCGGAGCGGGTGAGCACGCCTTGGTACCCCTCTGAAACCACACCAAATAAGGACCCAGCCTAGCTGGGCCGAGTAGGCCACGCACTCACAAGGCCGGGTGGGCTGGACGAAACTGCTGAAATGGGACGGTCTAGCCTTCAGGTTTGCGTGATTACGTACTTCCGCCTTACGTGCGGCAAACGTGTTGAGCCGGCCTTGAAGTGGGTGGGGCGTTCTCTTGAAGTGGGTGGGAAGTGTGTGCGCGCTTGGTGTGTGTGTGGAAAGAGAAGGGACGCCGCTAAAAAATATTTGTTAGCTGAATATATATATTAGTGTTTCTGAGTTTACTGTTTGAAAATAACTGATTACAAATCAGCTTATTTTACACGTGCGTAGCAAGGATTTTCTGAGGGGCGATCTGTTAAAAGACAGAATGGACCTACAAAACTCAAGTTGCCCAGTAGGTCACTGCTTTAAGCATTGGGTTGGCGCGCAGATCCTTTTCTCAAAAGCTGGTTCGAATCTCACTCGGTACGGTTAAAACTTATTTTACGTTTGTCTTTTATTGGATAAAAATATGAGGACTGAGATTTTAAAAAAGGAGTTTGTGAAACTCCTTTTTTTTTATCCAATAAAAGACAAACGTAAAATAAGTTTTAACCGTACCGAGTGAGATTCGAACCAGCTTTTGAGAAAAGTATCTGCGCGCCAACCCAATGCTTAATGCAAAGACCTACTGGACAGCTTATTTTTTGTAGGTCCACTCTGAGTTTTAACAGATCGCCCCTCAGAAAATCCTTGCTACGCACGTGTAAAATAAGCTGATTTGTTATCAGTTATTAACAAACATTAAACTCAGAAACACTAATATATATTCAGCTAACAAATATTTTTTTAGTCGTTTCTGTAGTTAAATTTTAATGAGTTAGAACGAGCTGATGACTCAACAACACGCAGCAGTCCCGCCCCTGCACGCAGAAAGTCCCACCCCCCGCAAAATCTCTGCTGGCGCTACGAATTCTGGGATAGCCTTTGTCTTGAAGGATTCACGGATGCATCTTCAGATTTCGACAGGAAGTAGGCCGCATTCCTCGGCCGCATGAGGAGGAGTCTTCGAATTGGGACAGTCCTCCGCGCGGGGCAATGACGTATGCGGCCGACAAATGCGCACTCATGAGGACCCAGCCCCTGAATTGAGACACAACCATGTCCATGTCCTCTCTAACTGCATCTGTATATCTCCTCTTTCTCTTTTTCCTGGCAGCTGCATTTCTAACATCCTTCTACCAATATACCCACTATCCCTCCTCTGGCTGGACATGCCCAAACCATCTCAGTCTGACCTCTCTAACTTTATCTCCCAAGTTAAGTTGATTGATAACTCTAACTTGGTGTGAGTGACAGTGTGAACTATTGTTTGTCTCCATCCATTCATCCATCCATCTTCCAGTTGTTCTAGAGTCAGGTTGGAGGGCTGCAGCTTCAGCAGAGAGGCCCTGACATTTCTTTCCACAGCCACCTCTTCCAGCTTTTTTGGGAGGATTCCAAGGTGTTACCTGGCCATGAGAGAGACTTGCCCTGGGTTCTCCCCAGGGTCTCCATGTTGGACATGGCCAGAACACCTTCCAAGAGAGGTGTCCAGGGTGCACCTTAACCATATGCCCAAACCACTTCAACTAGCCCTCTCGATGTGGAAGAGCAGCAGCTCTATCCTGAAACTCTCCCAGAACTGAACGTTTCATCTTATCTCTAATGGAGAGCCCATGCAGCTGTCCTGTGGAGAAAACTAATTTTGACCGCCTGTATCTGCAATCTCGTACTTTTGGTCACCACTTCAGTACAAAGTTTTCTGTGACACCACCCAAACTTTGTGAATAGGTGAGGGTAGGAGCGTGGACTAATTGATAAGACCGCCTGTATCTGCAATCTCGTACTTTTGGTCACCACTTCAGTACAAAGTTTTCTGTGACACCACCCAAACTTTGTGAATAGGTGAGGGTAGGAGCGTGGACTAATTGATAAACAGAGTGCTTAATTTTGCAGTTCAGCTGCCTCTTCACTACAACGGATCAACACAGAGTATGCAATTTGACATCCGTCTTGCTTTTTTCTGTGTCCCTGTGATGGACTTGTGACATATCCAGAGTGTCCCATGTCTCACACAGTGACTTCAAGAGATAGGTACCGCCAGCTCTCTGCAACCTGGAAAGGAGAAGCAGGTAAAGAAAATTAATAGCTAGCTAGCTGGCTGGCTGGCTGGCTGGATGGATGGATGGATGGATGGATGGATGGATGGATGGATGGAAAAAGAAGGTCACAAATTTGCCTTCCTGCCTTTCTGTGTGGAGTTTGCATGATCTCTCTGCACACATGGGTTTTTTCTGAATACTGCACTAAATGGCAGCACGGTGGCACAACTGGTAGAGCTGCTGCCTCTCAGCGAGAAGGTTGCCGGTTCAAATCCCGGTCCGGGGCCTTTCTGGGTGGAGTTTGCATGTTCTCCCCGTGCATGCGTGGGTTTCCTCCGGGTACTCCGGTTTCCTCCCACAGACCAAAAAACATGCTTGTTAGGCTGATTGGTGACTCTAAATTGACCCTAGGTGTGAGTGTGAGAGTGGATGGTTGTTTGGTGTGAGTGAGACAGGTCCCTCTTGTAAATGAGTCCCCGTGACTCAACGAGGCTAGCCTGTATAAATAAAGGTTGAATGAATGAATGAATGAATGAATGAATTGAAATGAACTATATCTGCACATCAGTGAGCAGCAAACAGCACACCCTGATGCTTTTCTCATCACGGCTGGTGATTTCAACCAAGTAGATTTAAAGAGTGTATTTCCAAAAACATACAGAAACATAAACTTTGCAACAAGAGGAAACAACACACTGGACCAAGTTTACACCACCATGAAAAATGCCTACAGAGCCCTCCCCCTCCCCCACATTGGTGCTTCTGACCATATCTGTGTTATGCTAAAGCCAGCATACAGGCCACTGGTGAAAGTCACAAAACCAGTCCGCAAGCAGATACGAGTGTGGCCAGAGGGGTCTTCAGAGGCACTCCAGGACTGTTTTGACACCACAGATTGGGGTATGTTCAAAGAAGCTGCTACCACAAACAACAACACATGTCTCCAGGAGTACTCAGACACTGTATGTTCATACATCACCAAGTGCATTGATGATGTAACCAACCTCAAGACCATCACTGTTCGGGCTAATCAGAAGCCATGGCTGACAGCTGAGGTTTACAGACTCCTGAAAGCCAGGAATGCTGCCTTCAAAGCGGGAGATCAGGTGGGCCTGAGGGCAGCCAGAAAGAACCTGGCCCGGGGCATCAGAAAGGCCAAGAAGCAGTATTCCAGGAAAATAGCTCACCGTTTCAAGGACAGCAAGGATACACGCAGTCTGTGGCAGGGAATACAGACCATCACAAACTACAAACCATCCCCCCAGACCTGTGACAGCTCAACCTCTACGCTGAATGAACTGAATGAGTTCTTTGCTCGGTTTGAGGCAAGTAACAGCACACCTGCACATAAACTCCCCCCCTCTCCTGATGGCCAGGTGCTGGCGCTGTCCTCAGACAGCGTAAGGCGATCATTCATCAAGATTAACGCCCGGAAGGCCTCTGGTCCTGACAACATACCTGGTCGTGTGCTGAAGGACTGTGCAGGGGAACTCGCAGCGGTCTTCACGGACATCTTTAACATCTCACTGAGCCAGGCCATCGTCCCCACCTGTTTCAAAGCCACCACCATCATCCCTGTCCCAAAGAAGGCAACGCCCGCATGCCTCAATGACTATCGCCCAGTAGCACTCACCCCCATCCTGATGAAGTGCTTTGAACGGCTAGTCATGAAAAGCATCACATCTGTCCTCCCTGCCTCCCTGGATCCCTTCCAATTTGCATACCGACCTAATCGCTCAACCGACGATGCCATCTCCTCTGCCCTCCACACAGCTCTCACACATCTGGACACGAAGGACTCTTATGTTAGAATGCTGTTCATCGACTTCAGCTCGGCATTCAACACCATCATCCCCCAACAGCTCATCCTATTAAACTGGACAGTCTGGGGCTGAACACCTCAATGTGTAACTGGCTGCTAGACTTCCTGACCGGGAGACCACAGACAGTACGGGTCGGGAGTAATGCTGGATCCCCACCGCACGCATCTCGCACAGCCGAAACAGCCACTTTACATTGAAAGTCTATGAGGGACGCGCATCTTGGAGCAGCGGGTCGTGTCGCGGCGCATCTACAGCATACAAGCAGCGCGAAAGTGAGCAGCAGCTGTTTCCTACTCCCGCGTCGCATCCGAGCAGCGACTGTGGAAGCACGGAATGCCGTGCTTCCACAGCTCGCTTCAGCTCGCTGCTCAGCAGCAAACAATCAGGACCAATCAGGAGAGACTCTGCCATGTGATCACGCAACATGTAAACAGGTAAACATGGAGGAGAAACTTACAGCAGGTCGTCAAACTGGGCGCGGGTGACACGGAAGTACCGCTGAAAGCGCTCCTCGTCTGCGCGCAGCTCCTGGATCAGATGGTGAAATTCACCGAATTCATGACGCCTCTCTAATGTGGGGTGAATCCAGAATCGTCGTTGTGCACGGCGTCTGCGTGTTGCTGCTTTGTAGATTAAGTACAACAAGGCAATTCTTCGTATTGCGTCCGCCATTTTTCTGAGACCGGAAATAAACAAACACCACCGGAAGAGGACCAACACGCTCCTCCTCCCACTGCAGACGCGTTAGATGAGGACCAACACGCTCCTCCTCCCACTGCAGACGCGTTAGATGAGGACAGTCATCTGTTGACAAGCAGCCAGTACAGTGCGTTTGGAGATTTTTGGAAGCGCAGATATGCTTTAGGTCGGGAGTAACACATCTAGCACCATCACATTGAACACAGGGGCCCCACAAGGATGTGTGCTGAGCCCCCTTCTATTCACCCTGCTAACACACGACTGCACACCATCATACAGCTCCAACCACTTCATCAAGTTTGCGGATGACACAACAGTGGTAGGTCTCATCAGCAACAACGATGAGACGGACTACAGGAACGAGGTGAGCCGCCTGGCCTTGTGGTGCGGACACAACAATCTCACTCTCAACGTGGAGAAGACAAAGGAGATTGTTGTGGACTTCAGGAAGAGGGATGCCCAACATGCCCCTCTGACCATCAACAGCACCGCAGTGGAGAGAGTAGACAGCACCAAGTTCCTGGGAGTGCACGTCTCAGAGGACCTGTCCTGGAGCAGGAACACTGCATCACTGGCCAAGAAGGCTCACCAGCGTCTCTACTTTCTCCGCAAGCTGAAAAGGGCTGGAGCTTCAACCCCCATCATGTGCACCTTCTACAGGGGAGCCATAGAAAGTGTCCTGACCAGCTGCATCACGGTGTGGTTTGGTGCATGTACTGCATCCTGCCGCAAGAGCCTCCAGCGCATCGTGAGAGCAGCTGAGAAGATCGTCGGCACCTCCTTCCCCTCACTGCAGGACTTACACAGCAACCGCCTCACTCGGAAAGCCCTCTGCATGGCAGGTGATCCCACACACCCACTACACAGCTGCTTCAGACTGCTGCCATCAGGGAGGAGACTGAGGAGTCTCCAGGCTCGAACCAGCAGACTGAGAGACAGCTCTGTTCATCAGGCAGTCAGGATGCTAAACACTCTGCCTGCTCTGCCTCCCCTCCCATTTGAACTGCCTTAACACAAAAAACTTTCTCACACATTACCACACAACACAAAGATTTTAACACTGGACTCTGTGTCATCAAACGGGTTATTCACTAAACTCTCGGTCATGTGCTCATTCAGTTTGCACTACTTCTCATATTTGCACTAATGTTTGTATTACATTACTGCCTATAGTCATACTACTGTTTACATTCACTGTTTACATTTATTAATACGGTTTACATTTATTACTACTGTTTTACATTTATTACTACTGTTTACATTTACACTACTTTTATATCTACACTACTGCTGATACATATACAGTATTCTCTGACTAGCCTTATCTAAGGATGCCAAATGTGCCTTATGTGCCTTACTGCATATGCCACTTTGCCTCT
>JBBPBX010008611.1:0-29249 GCA_038048925.1 Garcialebias charrua
GTACCTGCCGTTAGACGGTCAGTGTTACTCTGTGTAGGCATATCGATCGGCAGTGGTTGACTCACTCTGGTCCACATTGTCTGATCGCCATAATCTATAACCGCGTCGAAGCGGTTTATAAAGTCTTGGCCAACCAAAAATGGGCATGAGTCAACGGTGGACACGTATACCGGGTGGTATAGTGTCGTCTCACCAATCTGCATGTGAACCATTGCTATAGCTGTTAGGGTTGTACTCGTCTCCGAGAGACCCTGCAAAACTATAGCACATTCTCTGAGGGGTATTTCCCTGTCAACACCGCTAGCGGCCAGCCGCAGCTCTTCTAACAGTGTGGGTGACATAACGGATATGTCTGCCCCACCATCCAAGAGGGCCTCTTTTCTGAGGATCCCTTCCAACGTGATGGACAGGTAAGCCTTCTTAGCGGGCCCCTTTCTGATAATGTCACACAGGAACTCACCAGGTTGTCTCCGACGTTTATCACGCCTACCCCTGACTGTGTGACCTTCATTTATCAGTACTGTTAGTGCAGACACACATGGGTCTGACTGTTCAGTTCGTGGCGAGCCACTTTCAACGGTGAGTGAGCTTTCCCCCCCTTTTTCTGACGAGGGGTGCTCAGGCTCCGTAACAATGAAGTCATGGTTACAGTCAACGTTCTGTTGACTGTCACATTCTGGACTGTCAACGATTCGACTGTCATTACCCTGATTGTCAGCATCCTGGCCACCAATGTCTTGGTGACTGCCAGCAACTGTGGCATTGTTGTTGTTAGAATGTTCAGAGTTACTATCAATGATAGTGCTACACATCACACCGGGTTTGTTCTCATTTTTAGTATTTTCCCACGTGTCGAACATCTGACGTATTTCCTCCTTGACTTCTGGGGACAGAGGGCTACGGCCTTTCCTCCGGGACTTCTGCGATTTTTTGTCTGTCTCGGACTGTTCAGTTTGAGGGGTAGGGGGAGCAGGTCCACGGCGTGGGGGCCCCTTCCGGGCCCAGACTGGCTTCGGGTGTCCCCTCTGGGACCACCCTTGGTTCGGGGGTTCCTGCTGGGACCACCCTTGGTTATATGGGTTACCCTTGTACCCATAATCTTTACTCGTTGGACGCGCACCCCCCTTTTGATCCTTTTGTTCACCCTCCGTGTTTTGCTTGAGCCACCTTGGGTTTTTCCTCAAGCGGACACCCCCACTTTGTGGTTTGTCAGGGTGAAAGGTCTGTTTCTTTTCGCCTGTCGGTGGATAGGGAGCTGGTGCTCGCGTCCCTTCCAGTTCCAGCGATTGGGAGTCGGCTCTCGCACTCGTGAACACCTCTACGGGTGTTCTGCATTCCATGCGGGCCTCGAAAACATTTACGGCGCATTGTTTCATTTCCTTGATGGTCTTGTCTCTGAAATTAGCCATCACTTGAACTGACTCTTTTATATCAGGGTGGAGGTTTTTACCGAAAAGGTATTTAAAACCTACGTCGTCCTCCATGCCCGGTTCATTGCGATTACCAAAGAAAGCCTGGAACATTCTCTGGTAATATGCCTGTGGATGCTCCTTCTTACCTTGCACGACCTTCTCGGCATCAGGGTAGCCACCAGGCCCCATGTTTGGAGTGAACTCTCGTATAAGAGTATCACGCAACAGTTTGTAATCTGTTTTTATGGCGTCCGGTTGGCGAACAATGAAGTTATATACAGGCCAGTCTGCGGTGAGCCTGATCAGCGCAATTTTATCCTCAGCAGTAGCATTTGGAAAATTACCCAGCTGGAAATCAAGAGAGTCTAGGTAGTTCTTTGTATAGATTGAACCCAACGGCCCTGGCTCAAAGCGTTGAATGTATCTAGAAAGCTTCTGGAGTTCAGGTATTGGAATAGAAAGTTTAGCATCATTGCTATTCCCATTTACCTGTGATCCATGTGCAGGTGTTGATGTTGAGGACGCAAGTCCCTGCTCCGACTGGCGGGTCTTAACAGGTACGGTGAGCTGTTCTGCATCACCGCGTGGAGGTGGTGGGGGTGGTGGTGTGATGCCTTGAGAATGCTTTGCCACAACATCCACCCACCTCTCCCTTTCTTTAAAGAGGTTTTCTTTAGTTAAGGTCAGTTCCACCTTACTTTCAGTCAATTCTCTGCGTAAACAATCAACTGCAGTTTGTAGCGCTGTGCACTGTTCACTGAGTTTTCTATTTTCCTCGAATTGAGTGCTCTCTTTTAGTTGTTCTTTTAATTTATCATACTCTATTTTCAACATTGTGCACCGGGTGTGGGCTTCTTCTCTTTTTTCCTTGTTCTCTTGTAGATCTTTAGACATCGATTGTACCTGTTGCTGTAATATTTCATTCTCTCTGATAGAATCGTCATATTTTTGTCCTCTGGACCGAATGTTTTCTTCATATGAATGTGTTTGCAACAGTATTTCATTGTTTAAACGTTCAATCTCTGTATTTGTCGTTTTCTTGTATGACACAAACTCTGAAGTGGTACCTTCGTGTTTAGTTTTCTCATCAGCCAGTTTATTTTTTTCATCAGCCAGTTCATCCTCAAGGTCCCCACTCTTATACAGTTCATGGTCCAGTCTGGTCTTCAACAGAAAGGCCAATTTGACAGTACGGTCGGCGCTGAGCTTTTTTCCATCTTTTTTGATTATGCCTGTTGCTAGACTTTCTAACTCTGTGTCCAGAGTCGGGGTGTCCATTGCTGCTACCTCCTCACCATACTTCACGAGTGTTTTCATTAGCAGTTTTAAGGCATTATCAACACAATCTGTGTCCTCTGACTCAGACTCTGAATCCTCCTGCGCTGGGATTTTCTCCTCAACCGGCGCTGGAGTTTGCTCACCATCAGCATCCTCCAAGGATGAGGATGGAACAACTTCATCTGATTGTTTATCCATATTTGTGTTGAGTCTGTAAAAATCAACAAGCTGGTACATGCAGGTGTTATTCTAAAAAGAAATTTGTTATCAAATTAACCTCACGGTTTTAAATGTACACAGTAAAACGTTAAAAATGCAATTTTAACTAAAAATGTACAGATGTGTACACCAAATCTGCTTAAAATTCAGAGATTTGAAGAGCTTGAAGTGGAAATGCTCTGTTCTCCATCAATTTTTATTTATTTAATTTGAAAAATCAAATAAAAGATTTTGGGTGTTATTTTAAATCTTTTCAGTATTTAAAACGAGCATCAATTGATTGTCTGTACCTCTGTTATTCTAAAATTTTTTATTTAAAATAAACAGGAGTTTATGTTTGTGTACAGAACAATTCTTTAAGCTGGTCAATTTCACCATAAAAATGCTGACTTTATGATGTGTTGAGAGGACTCATCTAATAACGTCCAACAGGGGGCAGCTCCAAGACTTAATGTTATCACGAGGCTGACTGAGTTTAATTCAGTACTTGAAAAGAAAACAACCTTTTACAGCTAGATTTCAGTGTAAACGAGATAACTGCTCGAACCGCGTTCTTGTCAGAGACAAATTTAACTTGTTAGACAGTTTAGATGGCTTCAAATGAGTTTTTAAGTGTGTGTTCGTGTGTGAACGAGTGAGTGTGACCTGTCACTCAAAGTGCGGTACCTGGAAGTGACGACAAAAATGGGCGGGCCAACGCAGCGTGCGTAGCGCGTCACCAGCTTCTTACGTGAGCGAGGCGGAGCTCGCTACAACATACGTGACGTCAACAAATCAATCACAGCATATGTATTTCATTCTCCAAGCATAAATGGCGAATGTAGTTTCTACCTTCGACCAATGTAGCGCCGGAAATGACGACAAAGTGGGCTGGTCGCAACGGCGTGCGACGTGATTGACAGCTCACAACAGCGAATCAGCGTTCGCCACGAGTGATTGACAGCACACAACAGCGAATCAGCGTTCGCTACAAGAGTGATTGACAGCACACAGTACTCGTTTCATCCAATCACAGCTCATAAACAAACATGTACTTGGACACGTAGCTCTAACGTTAGCTCAGCACAACAGAATACAACTTCATAGACTCTTAAAAACAACTCAAACGCTACAATTTAACTTCCCAAAATGCTGAAACATGCGGCGCACATCTAGACAGGCCAACTTAGTCACGCTCAGTAACCCAGCACTGCAGCTGTTGAACAACACGGACTCTCACGGAGTCACTCAAGGTCGGTTCCGTCCACGTTAAAGGAGCAGAACTCGGGTTTCACGAACCACTAACCGACACGTTCTAACAGTATATGCTGCTTCGACCTTCTTTAAAATGTAAAATACCACAACAGCAATCTCGTAGATGTTAAATTAGCTTCCAGGCTTCTGACTCGGCGGTCAAACAAAGCTTTGTACAGGAGTCCGCGTGAACTGGACCGAACCAGAACCTCCACAGACTACGGCTGACAAAACTTCACCTGAATGCTACCAACAGCGTCTAACAGAGTTGAAACAATAATAATCTCACAGCTTCAAATGATAAAAACATGCAGAATCTGCCTGCTTTGAACACTTCCAGCCAAAATCATTATCCTCAGAGTTTAAAACTTGGATCCTTTTATGCAAACATGACGTTACAGTTCATGACTGAGACCACAGATTTATCAATAAACTTTTAGAAGCCGATACGAGGCCACCAGATGTAAGAATTAATGTGGAGGTCAATATTAATACTGACCTCTTTATCCTTAATTAATCTACTTATTCAGATTGAATAGTAAATTCACGGATTCTCTTCTTTTTCAGTTTACCCAATATTTCTGTGATCTTTATGATGGATAAATAAACAGAGCCATTAAGTGACAATGGACACGTTAACTTAGTTTGATATGTCAAAGAGACACTATCATTTATTTAAAATAAATCAACTAAATTAACACCATTACACTTGATTGACATGATTTCACTTTCTTTCAATTCAAATACGTCAGCACACTTGAATTCAACACAACAGACATAAATATTAGATGTTACACATATTTAGTCTGAGGGGCATTTCAGCTTAAAATATAGTTTCCAGCTTAGGTTGAGAGGGAAAAGAAATAGGAGGAAAGATTTAAGAAGAAAATTATCCTGAGCATGAGACCAGAGTGACACTTTTCATCCGACTTCTGCTAAAATCCAGGTACGTTTTGTAAACAGCTCCTTTACCTTTTGACGACCGCCCGGTAAGAGGGAAGACACCAGCCTTCAGATGCACAGAGTCCTTTAGTCCCAGCACGTCCAAAACTGGTTTTAGTTTACGTTTCAACGTCTCCTGGCTTCCGCGTTGGTCATCAGAGAATATGTCAGCTTCAGGCCTCTGACTTCAAGATAAACTTATTCCAGGAGGGAATAAACAAAGTTTTTGAGCTCGGCTTGTTCGAAGTAGACTCATAACAGCCTGTTATCAGTCCTTAGCTGAAGACGCCGGTCGTTAGCTCTTGACCACACGTGTCCAGCTCTTGGGAAAGTTCACATCTCTTTGGAAGTTCCCAGCAACTCTCTGAAGCGTTTCAGCACAGCTTAGACTAGTACTTAAGGAAGGACCAGTCGAGGAGTTCATTTGTCTTATCAAACCCAAGGTTAACAAGCAGCAGCAGAGGGAGATTTGTTTAGGAACAGACAGAGAAAGCTGGAGCCTTGTTCAATGAAAAACAACTGATTAAACTGTCTTCTTATTTCTAAACAGAACAGTCGGGTCTCTGTGACCCGATATTTCCCTTTAACACAGCAGTGGACACAGTTTAACTCTCACAGAATAACACAGCTTAAAAAGCACACATCATGAAAATGACAAAAGTTATTCTTTTGATCACATTAGAATAAAATCAAAGATAGAAATAGTCTCTTTTGGTGACTATATTTATCAGATTATAGCTAAATGAATGATTTTGTAGTAAATGTCTTGCTTCACTGAGAGGTCAGTAAAGGTCATCACTGGACAGTTCAAAAGTACACAGGTGTCTTAAAAGTGGACAAGGTCATGTCCACTACATTTGCATGCACCAACGGGCAGGTCTTCAGGGAGGCTGTTATAAATGAGGGGGAACTGGATCTGGAGGAATACACATCTACTATTTTCAGATACATCAGCAAGTGTGCTGAAGATGTCACCACCACCAGGACTGTGGTGTGCTACCTGAACCAGAACCCCTGGCTGAATGCAGAGGTCCATACTCTGCTGAAAGCCAGGAATACTCCCTTCAGGTCTGGTGACTCACAGGAACTGGGAAGGACAAGGAAAGAGCTGGTTGCTGGTATTAAGAGAGCCAAAGCAACATACGCACAGAAGATCCAGGGACTATTCACCTCACAAGACCCATGGAACATGTGGAGGGGCATTAAGTACATAACAGACTATAAAAGCAGGGGGGGGGGGGGAATTGCCTTAGGGACCCATCACTGTTTGATGCTCTTAACAGTTTCTATACTTGCTTTGAAGACCCAAACAGAGCACCCAGCACCAGACTCTCCTCACCTTCAGAAGAGGAGTTCTGAGCATGTCCTCAGCTGAAGTGAGGAGTACCTTCAGGAGGATTAATCCTCACAAAGCAACTAGCCCAAACACCATCCATCCAAAACAACCATCATCATCAACGAGGACCCTCACTAGTATGCATACCGTAAGAATCGATCAACAGAGAACACCATCTGCCTTATAATCTGTCTGTTTTGCTACTTTGACATCTTTGTTTTTGTTAAAAAAAAATCTGTATTTCTCTTATGTTTGTCTATTGTTGATTGTTTAAGGAATATCTACTGTTGCTGTTGTCATCATTCTTTAGTTTGTAGACAGGTCGCTCTTGTAAATGAGTCCTCGAGAATCAATTAGATTAACCTAACTGAATAAAGGTTGGATGAATAATCTCCTCTGTGGTCCACACTGCTCTCACCCACCTGGATCAGAAGGACTCATACGTGCGTCTGCTCTTTGTGGACTTCACATCTGCTTCAACACCATGATCCCCCAAACTCTGATAGACAAACTATCTACACTTGGAATAAGCCCCTCCATTTGTAACTGGGTACTGTACTAGACTTCTTAACAAACAGACCACAGTCAGTGAGGATCCACAACTTCTCCTCCTCCACCATAACCCTCAGCACTGGCTCTCCGCAGGGATGTGTGTTGAGCCCCCTTCTGTTCACTCTGCTCACATATGATTGTACAGCCACACTTCCAGGCTGTCATATTGTTAAGTTTGCAGATGATACAGCTGTGGTGGGATGCATCACAAACAATGATGAGTCCAGCTACAGGCAGGAGTTGGAACACCTGGAGAGCTGGTGCAGAGAGAATAATCTTCACATCAATGTGAAGAAGACAAAGGAGATGATCATGGAATTCAGAAGGAACAAACACCTACACCCCACCCCACAAACACAGGAGGATCTGCAGTGGAAGTGGTCTCCAGCTACAAGTACTTGGTGTACACTTGAATGATAACCTCAGCTGGAGCAACAACACCACCAGCCTGATCAAGAAAGGTCATCAGAGACTCTACTTCCTCAGACGGCTGAGACGAGCTGGTCTGAGCAGCCCAGTCCTCACCTCCTTCTACAGGTGTGCAGTGGAGAGCATCCTGTGCTCCAGCATCAACATGTGGCATGGAGGCTGCACAGCTGCAGAAAGAAAAGCTCTTCAGAGAGTGGTGAAGGCTGCACAGAAGATGTTGGAGTCAGTCTCCCCACCATCACAGACATTTACACCTCCAGATGCAGGAAGAGAGACACCTGCATCATGAAGGACCACACTCCCAGCACATACACTCTTTGCCCCACTCCCCTCAGGAAGGAGGTTGAAGAACATTAAAGCTGCGCTGACATCATCTTGTAACTATGCATCATATTTCACTACATATATATGTTTTATCATTCAACTATGTTTGTTTTTGCAAACAAACTTTTAAATATATTTAATTTTGATTTTAAATTGATTTTAAACTTCGCGCCGTGTTTATTAATGGGAAATCCGATTTCACGCGAACGCAGCATATGTGACGTAAGGAGATGTAGAGGGCTCCGCGGTTTTGCATTTACATATTAGGACGGACAATTTAAAACCCGACTAATTTATCAATCTAAGTGAATATTTGAGCGATTTGTCTTCAGTTTGGGAAGCAGAAAGTTAGATGAACAAGAAACAGCAGGTTCTAATTTAGGTCTGCACCCGTATTTATTTGATTTTTACCTTATCAGGAAGCGAGGAGGCTCCGAGGGGGGTGGCAGCTTTATTTATTCCATTCCCAGACAAAGTATTTCTTCTTTTGGGAAAGTGAAAAGGCTCACTTGTTCACTGATGATATTAGAACACCCAAAGGCGACACAACGTAACAGCATTTGTCAAGTAAAAAAAATAAATTACCGGTAATAGGCGAGCTGCTGACAGACGCAGGCTGCTTCTACGTCTCCTTACGTCACATATGCTGCGTTCGCGGGAAATCGGATTTCCCATGAATAAACACGGCACAAAGTTTAATATCAATTTTAAATCAAAATTAAATATATTTATAAGTTTGTTTGCAAAAACGAACATAGTTCAATGTTAAAATATATATATCTTGTAACAGTTTATGCAAAGCAGAAACATGATGTCAGTGCTGCTTTAACAAACCCCTACTGTAAGGTGTGATAGGTCAATCTGCATATGTATGTATGTATCTTACCTCAGCTTTATAACTTGAACCCTACACTCCCTGCTCTTTGAATTGAGAAAGCTTCTCAAATGAGAAGTGTACTGTAATGTCTTGTGTTACAAATAAAGTCCAGTTGTTTTTGTCTCGAACTTTTTTGAATGTATTTCCTACATCAAAACCCCTGCTCATTTCAACACTGTTATGTGCCAGGGGATTAGGATTTAAACCCCATTATGTTTGTTTATGTTGGCCGCTACCTGCACCACATTTTTGTAAACACCCCTTTTAAAGGCCTGATTTAAATCAGACTTGATTAGTCCACTCTGTGAACTACGTGTAGAACACGCCTATAAATATATTGGACTGAGAGTTGAAGAGTGCAGAGGTTAATAATAATACAGGTAACCCCCGACCTACGACCCCATCGACCTGCGAACCACGGGACTTACGAACATATCATATTTAATAAAAATATGAATTAAAAAAAAAAAAAAAAATATATATATTTTTTTTTTTTTTTTTTTTTTGTGTTTAAATGTTCTTAATTTCATGTGTACATCACTTTGTTGCAGCTCTGGTTGTTTTAAAGGCTTTATAAATAATAATTATGATAAAAAAGATCATTTCTGATCATTTTTGAGCAATTTTTGAGCAATTTTGGGAAACAGGAAGTAGGTCTTCAGTTTACACGGTCACAAATTAATGTAGAACACCGGACGCTATTTAAGGTTCAGTCACTGGGGTCTCCGGTCACAAATTAATGTAGAACACCGGACCGGACGCCATCTTAGGTTAGCTGCCGAGAGCTGGACGAAGACTGGTGACCAGGATGGCTTCATATGGATTAATTACTAGCTGGAAACGTCTCTGTGAACTTTGTGGATGTCTCAGGCAGGAGCGGATTTATCGCCGATCGTGCCAGGCCGCCGTGCGAACACCTCCGGCCGGCCTGGCTACACCTCCGGCCTGGCTAGCTCCAGAGCTAACACTGGAGCTAACACGGGAGCCGGCCTTTTGAACACTGGTGACCAGGATCGCATCATGTGGATTAATTACTAGCTGGAATAGCTCTGTGGACGTCTCAGGCTGGAGCAGCGGCTGGAGCAGGAGCTGCAGATTGATCGCGCCGCCGCTCCAACACTAGCTCATGGCTTGGCTAGCAGAAGCTAGCCAGCTAGCTAACACAGGCCTGGAGCAGCTGCGGTGGCCCGCGCTGCTCGGCCCGAAAACAATCAACGCATGGCAACCTAAGATGTCGGCTTTGACCATCTCAAAGTAAGAAAATATATTTTTATTTATTCTGTAAATGTGAATAGCAATGTTTAACATTACAGTACACTACTTTACATGCTTAAATGTGTGCGCGCGCTCCGTTAGCATGATAAATAAAGGTTGAATGAATGAATGAATGAATAATTTTTTTTTTTAAATATAATTTTCACCCCCTACCTACGAACGGATCGAGCTGCGAACCGTTCTTAGGTCCCGATCTCGTTCGTAACACGGGGGTTCCCTGTAATAATAATAATAATAATAATGAATTCAATTTATAACGCACTTTTCATTAGTGAAAATCTCAAAGTGCTACACACATTGAATGCTACACACATTCATACACCGGTAGCGGCAGACTACCATGCAAGGTGCTTTCCAGTCCTACCGGGAGCAACTCAGGGTTAAGTGTCTTGCCCAAGGACACAACGACACATGGTGTGGGGAACCGGGATTCGTACCGCCAACCTTCTGATCGGGGGACGACTGCCATTACCACTACGCCACGGCCGCCCCGTTCTGTGATAAGGAGCTGAATTTTGGTGAAAGTGAGAAGAGTCTGTGAAACAGATTTTTGGGATCAAGGGTGTTCTCTGCCTACCCTGGCCATGTGAGTATTGCTCCAAAAGGGATATATGTTTGAGCAGGTTTGCTCGTGAGAGTTGTAGTGCTGATTAACAGTGCGTGTGTTGAGCAGGTACTGCTGCTTGTGTGGGTGCTCTAGTGAACCTAGCAGCTGTTGTGTGGCTGACCGTGGAGGGTCAGCTGGTGTTGTGGAACGTACCTTTGTGCTTTTGTTTATGAGGACTTCTTCTGACCTGGTTGGCAGTTCCTGTTTTCGTTCAACATTATAGTTGGGAGTTTTGACCTTTAGTCCAACGTTTCTAGAGGCTTCGATGGCCCTACCCAGGTTGGCCCTCTCAGCGTTGTTATATTAATTTTGGCCAACTCATCAGGTCCAACTTTCATTTAAATACTTTTTTGTGACACTAGGTAAAGAGAAGGTGAGGCCTGTGCTCTTTCTTTTTTTCTCCACAGAAGGGAGCCTGTTGCGAGGACCTCATCCATAGCCTGAGTAAAAGAAAAGCTGAAAAATAATTTTTTTAACCTTCTTTTTGTCTGGTATGCATTATACATGCTATGTTCCTTGAGGACGTAACAACCCCCCCCCCCCCCAACCATCATTTTCTATGCTGTTTCCTCCACGCCTCCTGTGCCTGGTTCGGCATGGGCCCATCTGGTTTTGCCATGGGCTTGTCTGTTGATGGCCTCTGCTTTGAAAAGTCCCCAATCTTTGTGGCGTCTGGGATATTTGTCCTCGGGGTATGCTGGCGGGGGGTGGGGGTAGGGTGGTTAAGGGAGTGGCAGAAAAGGTACCAGTGGCCATGTAGCGTCTCTGCGGCTGATGCTAGAATCTGCTCCGTTATCACCAGCAGCCCAATGTCCAAGCAGAGCGGAGGTCAGCCCAGGGTAGGGTCGCATGTCTCCTCACCTGCTCCAGGGCTTCAGATGAGGACTGCAGCTGGTTTAAGACCGACTGGAAGTTAGATCTGAAGAGACTGTCCAATGACACCGGACCTTCCAGAAGTTCTTTTTTAATGTCCTCCGGGATGAATGGAGACAGTCTCAGCCATATCTGCCTTTGAGCATTGTTGCCTAGGACAAGAGGTGAGCAGAATACTCCACGGGTGCCGCACACAGGTTGGTAATCGTGTCTGCCGCTGTGCAGATCTGGTCCAGGTCTGTGGAGAAAGGGTTAATCTCCTTTGCCTCCTTAGATATGTTGAGGGCTAGCAATGCAATATTGTTCATCGTTGCTTTCACCTGCGATGAGCACTGGTGAATTATGTCCATCAGCTTCGGGGTGAACTGGTCTCTGGTAGATGGAGGGGTAATGCGTCAGCTGACATGCCTTGCTGCTCTCACCCCGAAGTAGGAATGGGAATTGTTAAGAAATTATCAATACCAATTCCTTTATCAATATCATTTATCGATTCAATTCCTTATCAATTCTGTTATCAATTCTCATTGGGTTAGTCAAAAAAATATAGTACACCATTTGTGTGCATGAAATATTTAATGCTCTTTCACCAGAACAAAAATAGAACTTTTGTGAAAAAACCAAAAAAAGGCGTTCAATACAGGATCAACTGGACTTTCTTTGTTGCAGAAAACGTTTCGACTTCTGTCCAGAAGTCTTTTTCAATTCTGAATGAAAGGAAGCTGTGAGACCGAGAAGTTTTATACAGGCTGACATCCCACGCACCAACATATGAAATTGGAAACTGAAATAACCCCACAACATACCTGAGATAACATGCCCATTCTATTTAAATTGACAAAACAACACATCACAGCTTAACAGAAGGGGGTTTGTAACACATACATGTAAATTGAAAGATCACACCTTAACAGTAGGGGGTTCCCTTGAGGTCTCTGGTAGAAGACACAAAACTGTATGTAAATTGACAAAAAACACCTCCCAACCAACAACAGAGGCTACTCAGAGAACTTTGTTAGTCTAATTTACAGACAAGACATCTCTGCTCCCATCCGGTGTAAAACGTTTCGGAATCAAATCCAAAACTGAGTTATAAGTCTTAGAAAGTTGAAATCTCAGACCTCCTCCTCTGTTAAGAGAAGGTTTTTCTCTCTTAACATAAACAGCTTCCTTCACCCCCCTCTCAAACCATCTGTGCTCTCGGTCCAAAATTTGAACATTCTGGTCCTCAAATGAGTGACCCTTGTCCGTGAGGTGGAGGTGAACAGCTGAGTTTTGTCCAGAGGAGGTTGCTCTCCTGTGTTGGGACATTCTTTTGTGGATAGGTTGCTTAGTTTCTCCGATGTAGCGGTCTGAGCAGACTTCGCTGCACTGGACTGCATAAACCACACCACTCTGTTTGTGTGTGGGGGTTTGGTCCTTAGGGTGGACCAGCCTCTGTCTGAGCGTCCTGCTAGGTTTGAAATGTACTGGGATGTTGTGTTTGTTGAAAATCCTTCTGAAATTCTCTGAGACTCCAGCAACATAAGGAATGACAATGTTTTTCCGTCTGTTAGACTTTTTCTGTTCATTATTGTGTTTAACAGATTTCCTTGCTGACTTGACAAAAGCCCAGTTGGGATATCGACATGTTTGCAGAGATTTTTTTATGTGTTTCTGTTCCTTTTCCTTCCCTTCTGTCCTTGTGGGGATGTGTGGGCAGCACGGTGGCACAACTGGTAGAGCTGCTGCCTCTCAGCGAGAAGGTTGCCGGTTCAAATCCCGGTCCGGGGCCTTTCTGGGTGGAGTTTGCATGTTCTCCCCGTGCATGCGTGGGTTTCCTCCGGGTACTCCGGTTTCCTCCCACAGACCAAAAAACATGCTTGTTAGGCTGATTGGTGACTCTAAATTGACCCTAGGTGTGAGTGTGAGAGTGGATGGTTGTTTGGTGTGAGTGAGACAGGTCCCTCTTGTAAATGAGTCCCCGTGACTCAACGAGGCTAGCCTGTATAAATAAAGGTTGAATGAATGAATGAATGTTCTGCCTGATGCTGTAAAGTTCTGATGACAGAAAGTTTGTGCTCCAGTGGATGGTGAGAGTCGAACAGGAGATATTGGTCTGTGTGGGTTGGTTTTCTGTAAACTTCAATGTTGAGACTGTCATCTCCCTCCATATGCACCAAACAGTCCAAAAAAGGCAGCTTCTTGTCGCATAGGCGTAATTTACACGGGGGATGGGGGGGATTTAACCCCCTCAATAATTGGATCCAGTCAATATAACCCCCCCAAAAAAATGACATCATTCATTTCAAGCTCCCGGATTAACTGGAGGTGCGCGCGGAGGAGGAGCGAGCGCGACTGCTCTCTCTCTGCCTTCAAAGCTGCCGTTCGCCTCCCCTTCCTCCTCCAGCAGCAGCCGGGGACACATTTTTTTGCCTTTGTCACTAGCCTCGCGAGAACTGACACCTGCAGTAGCCTCGGTGGCAGTTCTCGCGATGTTACTGCTGGCAGCGGGAACACAAACCCGGAAAAACACAGAGATGAATGTAACGAGAGAGAAGGCGTCCCTGCCAAAAAAGTTAAGACTTCGTGTAAATATCTTGAAAAATGGGACAGCGAATTTACTTTCCTTAAGAAGAGTAGGGTGGGGCACAATTACGCGTTTTTTAAGATTTGTAACTGCGACTTTAGTGTCTCTCATGGGGGAAGGAACGATGTCCGTCAGCATGAAAAATCCATCAAGCACAAAGGTAGGCCTATCAGATTGTGATCACATAACTGGTTTGAAAGAGGCTGATAGGTAGTTATTTTAGATTTCTTGTAAACCTGTCTTAAAATGTAAGGGGTCCTGGACTTTGGTTGGGCTAGTGCAGGGGTCTGCAACCTGCGGCTCTGGAGCCACATGCGGCTCTTTGGTCCCTCAGCAGTGGCTCTTCCAAGCTTTGATCAAAACTAACTTTAAACTGAATTTTATTTGTTCTTATAACAACAAAAAGGGCTAGTTTTAGCAGTTTTTCCTGTCATTTCCTTTGCAAATGTGTGAATACTAGAACTAATAGAATGAGTAAAACATAAGTTAACTTTATTTATTTGAAGTAGGATATTTAATTTTTCCACAATTAAAATAATTTACCTAGACCTGCATAGTTCATTATTTTATTTTTTAATTGGGAAAGATCACATTATTTTTCCTTCTTTATGATAATCTGGTCTTTTTTAGTCTTAAAATGTAAAAATATCAACAAATCGTTAGATATTTTCAGCTTTACAATGGCCAGAAAACTACAGGTCAGAAAATTGTCCTCTAACAAACTTAAAGTGGTCTGTGGGCCACCAGTTGAGAATCCCAGTTGTAGCAGGTATTGTGGCTCCGGAAACGTTTAATTTAGTGAACAAAGGGGCAGAAATGGCTCTTTTGATCATAAAGGTTGCAGATCCCTGGGCTAGTGGGATGGCTCGGCGTACCCGGCAGAAAATTTCCTTTATTTTTAAATCCAAAACTTGACAGGTATGATGCAGGGTTTTACTCTGCTCTTGTCATATTATGGCTGTATTTGAATCATTTGTTGTAATTTTTCCTAGTTAAACTGTAGTGAACCAGGTAAATACACACTCTTTGAAAATTGTGAAATTGAGGTATGTTATATAATAAATCTTAAAAATGTAAAATATGTGTTATGGCTGAAAAAAATGCAGAAAAATAGTGAGTTTTTTTCTTACTTGTTGAACCTATGTGGAACAAAAAAGGAGCAGAATAAATACAGAGAAAACAGGAAAGTTAAGTAAATCACAGTAAATCACAGTAAAAGTATTACAATATATTTTAACCCTAAAATATCCTGAATCATAAAAAAAGTTATTTATTCGATAAATAAATAGGTAGATAGCATAACCCCCCCAATGTTAGACCTAAAGTTACGCCCTTGTATTGTCGTTAGCATCCTCTCTGGTGAACTTGATGTTGTTATCAACAGAGTTAATGTGTCTGGTAAACGCTTCCACCTCCCTGGCTTGGATTTTGACACAGGTATCATCCACGTATCTGAACCAATGGCTTGGAGTTGTCCCCTCATAGGAGTTTAGGGCTCTCTGTTCCACTTCCTCCATGTAAAGATTAGCAACAATGGGTGACACTGGAGATCCCATGGCACAGCCGTGCTTCTGTCTGTAAAAACTGTCATTGAACTTGAAATAAGTGGTGGAGAGGCAGAGATCCAGCAGGGTGCAGATGTGGTCTGGGGTTAAGTTGGTCCTTTTGTCCAAATCCTTGTCCTGTAGAAGTCTTTTTTGACAGTTTCTATTGCTTCAGAAATGGGTATGCATGTGAACAGAGAAGTCACATCATATGATACAAGAGTTTCTCCCGGGGTCAGCTTCAAATGTTGAACTTTGTTGGTGAAATCAATGGAGTTTTTAATATGATGAGTTACCAACCAGAGGAGCTAAAATACCAGCCAGATGTTTAGCAACATTGTATGTCACTGAGTTCATGCTGCTCATGATGGGTCTGAGAGGTGTACCTTCTTTGTGTATTTTTGGAAGTCTATAATACAATGATCGATTGATTGTTTTCTCCTTTTCGAGTTTTTGTAGATAATCAATGACTTTCTTTTTAAAGGTGTTAGTTGGGTCCCTCTTCAGGTGCTCATAGGTGTTACTGTCATTCAGTAGAGCGGTTATTTTCTCCTGGTAGTCAGATGTGTTGAGTATTACTGTGCATCTTCCTTTGTCCGCTGGTAAAATGGTGATGTTTCGGTCCTGGCTGAGTGATGTTATGGCTCTCCTTTCCTGTGGTGTAAGATTTGAGGGAGGCAGTTTGGCACTGGAGAGGGTAGCTGATATTTTCATCCGAAGTTGTTCAGCCTCACCATCCATTGGAGCACAAACTTTCTGTCATCAGAACTTTACAGCATCGGGCAGAACACATCCCCACAAGGACCGAAGGGAAGGAAAAGGAACAGAAACACATAAAAAAATCTCTGCAAACATGTGGATATCCCAACTGGGCTTTTGTCAAGTCAGCAAGGAAATCTGTTAAACACAATAATGAACAGAAAAAGTCTAACAGACGGAAAAACATTGTCATTCCTTATGTTGCTGGAGTCTCAGAGAATTTCAGAAGGATTTTCAACAAACACAACATCCCAGTACATTTCAAACCTAGCAGGACGCTCAGACAGAGGCTGGTCCACCCTAAGGACCAAACCCCCACACACAAACAGAGTGGTGTGGTTTATGCAGTCCAGTGCAGCGAAGTCTGCTCAGACCGCTACATCGGAGAAACTAAGCAACCTATCCACAAAAGAATGTCCCAACACAGGAGAGCAACCTCCTCTGGACAAAACTCAGCTGTTCACCTCCACCTCACGGACAAGGGTCACTCATTTGAGGACCAGAATGTTCAAATTTTGGACCGAGAGCACAGATGGTTTGAGAGGGGGGTGAAGGAAGCTGTTTATGTTAAGAGAGAAAAACCTTCTCTTAACAGAGGAGGAGGTCTGAGATTTCAACTTTCTAAGACTTATAACTCAGTTTTGGATTTGATTCCGAAACGTTTTACACCGGATGGGAGCAGAGATGTCTTGTCTGTAAATTAGACTAACAAAGTTCTCTGAGTAGCCTCTGTTGTTGGTTGGGAGGTGTTTTTTGTCAATTTACATACAGTTTTGTGTCTTCTACCAGAGACCTCAAGGGAACCCCCTACTGTTAAGGTGTGATCTTTCAATTTACATGTATGTGTTACAAACCCCCTTCTGTTAAGCTGTGATGTGTTGTTTTGTCAATTTAAATAGAATGGGCATGTTATCTCAGGTATGTTGTGGGGTTATTTCAGTTTCCAATTTCATATGTTGGTGCGTGGCATGTCAGCCTGTATAAAACTTCTCGGTCTCACAGCTTCCTTTCATTCAGAATTGAAAAAGACTTCTGGACAGAAGTCGAAACGTTTTCTGCAACAAATAAAGTCCAGTTGATCCTGTATTGAACGCTTTTTTTGATTTTATCATGTCCTGGACGACTGAGAATCTTCACCAGCATTTTATGAAAAAAGAATTCCTAATTAACATTATTAAGGGGCTGTCCTTGGTTGGAATGGGTGATAGGCTTCTATACAGTTGGACTTCTTTCTCTTCCTCAAAAAGTTCTTCTAGGGCTGTCTCTTTTTGCTGCTTTACAGGAGGCATCTGAAATTATTCACATAACCACAACTTGTAATTCACAAGTTTCAATTTTAAAATAAATAGTGTAATAATCCATGCAATCTATCATCTTTCATTACAAAAAACAAAACTTACATAGTTCTTCATCCTCTTCTGCCTCCCTCTGCATGTCTCCCTCTGCGTCTCTCCCAGCTCTGCCAGCTTCAGAAGAAATTCACCATTAAAAACACTGAGCAACAAGAAAAGCTCTCACAACAGAAAAAGGCTACAATGAAACACACTGAACAAAAATATAAAACAACACTTTTGTTTTTGCTCCCATTTCTACGGTGGCATTTTTAGGTCTGTTGTGTGTTGATATCTTCATCCTGAAAGCTAAAGCGGTGTGCTAGCACTAGCCTCTGAGCCAGCCAGACTCCCGCAATCCTCGTCAACTAAATGTTATTACAAGAGATGGAGATTATTTATACAACACAGTGGAAGCAGTAAAGCAAAAATTTAAAAGTGACTGGAACTGGATGAGTTTAAAGTTACGTGCTGCAACATTTAAAACAAAGGAGGACGCTAGTTTGTTAGCTTCCACTTCCACCACCACGAAGCAGCGTCACAAAGCAGCGTGTTAAAGACGGTACATTTGTGCAAACTCACCTCATACTGAGTGGTCAAATGCTTCTCTCTGCATGTTAGAAGTATTTCCGCCCTTTATTGTAATCGACGCTTTGCATGTGTTGCAAGTAGACCTGGTTTCTTCTTCGCTTTTTCCTCGACGCCATGTTGAACACCAAATACGGCGCATGTCTGTGATGTCATCACGTAAATGCGTCACCACGACGAGTCAGTAGAACGAGTTAGAGAACCGATAAACAGAATCATTAAGACAAGCAGCCTACAATTCCAGGGAATTGAACTCTAAAGAACCGATTAAAAGAACCGGTTCTCGATTCCCATCCCTACCCCGAAGACAGCCGACAAGCTGGGTTCTAGAGGAGGGACAGTGGGGAAGCCTTGGTCCGTGAACCACTTGACCTTTATGATGGCAGCGTAAGAGGCAACTGGAGCTCTCAACTTCAGAGGGTCAGTGGGCGAACACAAGAGGAGGGCAGACACAGCTGGGAAACAGGGCCAGACCGGGCCCCAGTGTCCAGTGTGCTCAGTGGCAAACCTTCCCTCCAAAAGGGTTGACGTGACTGGTGCTGCTGGCTCAGGCACCTCCAAATCGCAGGCTCTCGCCAACCTCCCGATTATCTCCGGGAGCGTGTGAAGCAGAATGATGGCCGACCCCTGGACAATTGTGTGTGTGTCCGTCGGTGGCAGTACTGTCTCCAAATCTCCTGCAAGGCAGGATGGAGCGTAGTTGCTAGCTGTTTCACCTTCGGAGGGTGAGATGTCCACTAGTTTTGAGTCCAGGGAGCTCAAAAATTCCTCCATTGAAAAGTCCCCCTCGGTTGAAACTCGTCCTCCACAGAGGAATAGAGCTCAAACCGGCGCTGCTTTTCCTATGCCGAAATAAGTTTGCAGGCTGGGCAGGAAAACAGCAGTTCCATGGCCTGGCTGGCATGTTCAGCTCCCAAACAGCTCTCACAGATGATGTGCAGGTCTGTCGACAAAATGTAACCTTCTGCGTCTGACGAATGACTTTTGCTTTTTTTTTATTTTTGAAGTCACCTTTCCTCTTTTTTCTTCCATCCATCCATCCATCCATTATCTTTTACCCGCTTCTTCCATGTTGGGTCACGGGGGTCGCCGGTGCCCATGTCCAGCAATCACCGTGAGAGGGATGGGGTACACCCTGGACAGGTCGCAAGTCCATCACGGGGGTGCATAGAGACACACAACCATTCACTCTCTCACTCACACCTAGGGACAATTTAGAGTTACCAATCAGCCTAACATGCATGTTTTTGGTCTGTGGGAGGAAACCGGAGTACCCGGAGGAAACCCACACATGCACAGAGAGAACATGCAAACTCCACCCAGAAATCAAAAAAGGTGTTCAATACAAGATCAACTGGACTTTATTTGTTACAGAAGACGTTTCGCTTCTCATCCGAGGAGCTTTATCAATTCAATTTCCACCCAGAAAGGCCCCAGGATCGGGATTTGAACTGGCAACCTTCTTGCTGAGAGGCAGCAGCTCTACCAGTTGTGCCACCGTGCTGCCCTCTTTTTTTCTTTTATTTCTTTATTTTCAGAAATAGTGCATTGGCTGAAGAAAATGGGGAGCGGATCTCAGGTCCAGATGCAATTTATAACGGACCGGGTTTGGCCCACATAGTAGGTGGATGTGGACTAAAAGTTTTGAGTTTTCGACGCACTGCTCGCGGGGAAACCCAATAGCAACAGCTTTTAAAGGTGTATCTTACACGGAATAGAACCTATGTTAAACCAAAACTTGCTTCCAGCTGCATTAAAGTTTTGTTCATTTATCTAACCGTACACCACAGTGGAAGCATTTCAAAACCAATTGAGCATGTCACTCTCTTAAAAGCTCATTTGAGTTGCCATCTTCAAGTATATGAACTGTTTCCCAGTTGCAATGAAATACAACAGCATCCAGTTGAATCTGGGCCTACAGATATTTTGGAAAGTGGCTCACCATTTTGATGTAACCTTCTGTGTCCAGCAAAAGGTTTTCAGGCTTTAGGTCTCTATAAGCAATGCCCATAGTGTGGAGATAATCAAAGGCTTCTAAGACACAACCAGTACAGAACCTGGTTGTTGGCTCATCAAAATAACTCCTAGTTTAGAAAGAAAAATGAAGAAATGGCTTCATATATCCTGTGAAAACATACAAATGAAAACTTTACAATTTTTTTGTCTTATCTCTGCTTATATATTAGGAGCCAAGATGGTGTAGTGGCAGGGCTTTTGACTTGGAACCCGAAGGTCGCGGGTTCGCGTCCCGGCTACTACACACCTTGGGGTGTCTATGAGTGCACATCTAATTCTCCAGCTCCCCGGGCACTTTCTATGGCTGCTCACTGCACCACCTGGTAGGTGGTTGGGTTAAATGCAGAGACGAATTTCGTCTGTGTATGGGAAACATACGCAGATGACAGGAAAATACATTATTATATATATATATATATATATATATATATATATAATACATCACGTATATAAATATATATGTGTGTGTATAATTTATATATTTAAAATAACCATTGGAAACAGAAACATTATTTGCATTTTAACAAAATGGAGCATCCTTTGACTTTGAAATAAATGCATAATTTACCTATTAGGTAGTATTTTTATTTTTCTAATACTTAAATTCAAGCAATATTTTTATTTGGAATAACTTAAAGCAGCACAATTAAAAACATCTTGATCGTATGGGTTTCTGTAATATGTATATCTAATCTATATATCTATATAGTTTAATTCATTGTTGCTGGACTCCTCTTTATTAGAACATTTTAAAAGTGTCTGACGTGAACTAAAAATAAAATCTTTAAAGTGTTTGACGGGAAGCAGAGATGTCGGGAGGTTAAACAGCAGCTCTTCAATGTAGTTTCACAATAAAAGCTTAATCACTTGACCCTCTACAGAATAAGACTAAAGATAAATCAATTGTGGGTTTAACCTCTACTAAAATATAATTTTCTGCTAAAACACTTCATCTGAGGTTTTTATATTTATATGTTATATAGAATTCAAAACTTTAAAGTTTTTACAAGATTAAAACAAAGCGTACACTTTGATTTAATAATTTATAAAAGCTTTAACATCTTTAAATGAGATGCTTTGAACATTTCTACATAAATAAAACTCAACTCATTTTCATTTCACTTCATTTATTTATACAGATGCATACAGTATATATACCTACATTTAAAAAATAAAAAAAAACCTTGAGATTTATATAAAAAGCACTTTTCTTGTAACAACAAATGACAGAAGCGCAAACCAGAGTGGGTTAGACCCAACATGTCAAAAAATATTTTAAATGAAGTCAGAAGCCAGGAATCATAAGAGTTGACTATTTATCTGCTGATTTATTCTGATTAATATTGATGTCTGGCAACAGAAACATCTGGAGCTCTTTGATAAAATAAATCTGAACTTTACTGACACAACATTAAATGATTAACCCCCCCAATCCTCCAATCCTGTAATAATAAACCCATGGAATACGCAGGTTAGTGTTGAACTACGAGCTCGTTCAGGCTCGGATGAAGACAAAACAGAAATTAAAATAATTAAGTCTGGAGTTTCACAGAACGCTAAAAACTTTTAATGACTGAATTGCAGTTTTCTCCCAAAGGCACAAAAAACTTTTAATGAACGTCCCGGGCAGTTTGGACCAGAACCTGATCCCGTGTAGTGTCAGTCAAGACAAACATCTGCAGCTTCCTGTTTAGGACAGATGTTCTCCCTCTCTTTAGTGTTATTTAATTCAACGTGACCTTTAGCAGCCGATAAATCTGAGCCCGACAGATTTTAGGTCGTTCGTGAACAAAATGACAAAAAGGTCAAAATAACGCGACCACATGTGCATCGTTCTGCAAACTTTAGCATGTTTTGTCAGCTTTGTTTATTATAACTCCAGACAAACCTGCTGATTATTCTGTGACGTATGTATTTGTCAGAAAACTGCAACGTGTGGAAAATATTTCAAAGTGCGTTAAAGCCGTTAAACTGGCTGTAGTGATGAAAACCAGAGGTTTTAGCTCGACGGATGTTCGAAGCTTCTTTTCTTCGGCTGCTGGAGCCGGAGGAGGGACCGGAGGGAAAACGCAACGCTTTGTTCGTTTGCAACTTTTTCCACCCAGCTCGTATTTTAAGAATACAGGTAGTCCTCGACTTACGACGTTTTGGACTTACGTCACGCATCTCATTAATTTATTTTTTATTTTTTTAATAATAATAAATAAATAAATGTACAGTATTAGCCTAGCCTAACACAGTTAAGGAGTGAGTTGAATTGTCTCCCTCCTCCCTAGCAGGCTCCATTCACATAAAGGGAGCTAGCTCCCTTTATGTGAAAGGGAGACAATTCAACTCACTCCATCTTAAAAAAACTGTGTTAGGATAGGCTAAGTGCTTGGTAACTGTACAGTACTGTACATGTATTCATTTTTTTTTTAATTTTTTTTTTTTTGTATGTGATCCGACTTACGTCATTTTCGAGATACGAACGGCCCGTAGGTACGGAACTCGTTCGTAAGTCGGGGACTGCCTGTATTTCGATGTTAAACAATAATTACCGGTAGACTTTTCGTAAATTCACCCGGTTAAATTTAGATTCATATTTGACCCGTTTATCTCTGAAGTTTTTGAAACTTCAGCTTCACGCAGCTGCGACGCGAAAATATAATATCAAGCAACATCTCCACCACGTGCACGTTCTGAGCCCAACAAGGCGCAGCGTCGCCTTCGCTTTGAAGCGATTAAATGAGCCGCAGGTGGGTTTCAGGGAGGGGGGGAAAGGGGCGGAGTTAGAGCAGGGGGCGTGGACGTGTTAAGTCCCTCCTCTTCATTTACACGTGCTCAGAGCCTCCTGCATCTTCTTTTGAACGTCCTCCATCTTCTCGGCCCACTCCTCGCCCAGGCTCTCCTCGTCGTCTCCGATGATGGCGGAGTAGCCCATGAGGGCGATGAGGCCGATGCAGAACAGGTAGGTGAGGCGCGTGCACAGGCGCTCCATGACGCGCCGGTCTCCCTGCGAGTACTTCAGGTACACGTCCAGGATGGGACGGCTGAAGAGCTTCCGCTTGCCCACCACGCCGTCGTACAGCGTGTGCAGGTTCTGGTCGCCCTCGTCTTTGGCGTAGCTCAGCTCAAAGTCGTCCTTCTTGCGCTCGCGGTGCGCCGGCTGCGCCTCCACCATCTCCATGAACTTCTTGAACTGGTGCTTCAGGTTCTCCTCCACGCGGCAGTACTGCCCGTCCACCGTCTCCTTGGCGAGCTGCACCAGCGCCTTGCGGTTCTGCTGCGAGAGCTCGTCCAGGCCCCGGTTGACCGAGCCGAACTCGCGCTTCAGGGTGCGGATGTCCTCGTCGTCGATGTGGTGCAGCACCACCCGGATCAGGGAGCCGGCGACGCCGAAGATGGGGTTCACCACAGCTGCTGCCGAGGAGATGGTGGCCACGCACTGCAGCACTTTGACCACGCCCTCCTTCAGCTTAGCTCGGTCCTCCTTGATCTCCTCGTCCATCATGGTGGCGACGATCTACAAAAGGAGCGAGGAGGAGAAACACTTTAGTTCAGACGATTATTATGAAAATTCTCTATCCAGATGTGAAATGCTCTCGTGAGCACACATCTGTAACCTCGTCAGTATCAGCAAGAGAAATATCCAAATTACAGTAAAGGCAGAGGGGTCCGTAACATCAGACATCAGTTAAAAATCTATTTAGAATCAAAACGTCACATCCTCAATGTCTAACATGGACCAAAGTGCATTTCACAAGCTGACAAAGAAAATCCTCATAAACTGAAATAATATGATCATGCAGTACTTCAAATTAACCACAAGAGGGAGCTCTATTAAATGAATAGGCTTTTATTGATGAAATTCATATACATTAGCAGCCTGGTTAAAACCAGACCCTTGTCCTTCACTTTGCTTCGGACTAGGGTCTGGCATTCCTCCCATTGAAAACGATTTCTCCTGGAGGCGTTGGCCTCTGCTGAGGAACAAGACCATTGGATCTTAGAAAATTTGAACAGGGAAAGCATTCTGCTCCCTCCCCTCAGAGCCATATATGGCTGCTCCCCCGTGTCTGCTGAACTTGACTTCAGCTCCGCCTCCTGCAGCTTTTCTCTCGCTGCCTACATATTCTGTGTTTATATGTTAATAAAACGTTTTAAAAAATAAAATAAAACCATGGATCGCTGGTCCAGCTCACCAGAAGACCAGAAAATCTGCAGGGACTCGGGCAGCAACGTAAAACCCGAGTTTAATTCTCTCGTGACAACCTGAGGCATTTCCTCGTAGCGGAGAGAGAGGAGGAGGAGGAGGGAGAAGGGAGCGATCACTTGACTTTTGGCCAAAAAAACAAAAGAAAACTCCAGATAAGGGATTAAGAAGGGGAAATTAATACATTTATATCACATATAAAACAGTCCTGCATCGCTTTGCATCGCTTTGAATGAGAACATGCGGCTGCTCGCTGGCTGCGCTGGGACAGGTGGGGGCGTGGGTTAGGGGCCAAAAACTCAGCCCCTTCTGTTCTCTGATTGGTCCGGTCAAAAATCTACCGGAGAAATCGTTGTCTATGAGAGAAATCCCAGACTGTGCAGTGAAGGGAAATGAGAATCGAGCGGAGCTGTGCAGGAAGGCGAGGGCTAGGCTAATACAATATGTCACTTTACTGCCTGACTGAAAATCTGTTTTAAAAAATCCTAAAATGTTTCTGTTTTTATTTATTTATTTTAAATAAAAGAAAAAAGAAAAAGAAACATGTGATTGTGCAGTACTTAAAATAAACCACAAGAGAGAGCTCTATTAAATGAATCGGCTTTTATTGATGAAATTCATACAAAATATATGTCCTAAAATGTCCCTTTTTTATTAAAAAAAAAACAAAGAAACACGTGAATGTGCAGTACTAATATGAACCACAAAAGGGAGCTCTATTGAATGAATCAGTTTTAAATAAATAAATAAAGTGCTATGTGCTGTCATCAAGATGAAATTACTGTAGTTCTCTGCATTTAACCCATCATCATTTTATCACTGATTTTAGTTGATATCCTTGATTTTAGTTGATTTTATCGCTGATTTTTGTTATTTTATCATTGATTATACTTAATTTTTTTATTTTAACATTGATTTTAGTTGCACCTTGTAGCACTTTGAGATTTTTGTTAATGAAAAGTGCGTTACAAATTAAATTCATTATTATTATATTATTATCACACCTGGGATGCACTCAGGTGGAGCAGTGTGCAGCTATGTAGGCGTCTGGGGAGCAATTAGGGATTAGGTGTCCTGCTCAGAGACACCACGAGACGTGCAGTGACCGGGAATCGAGATTAAACTAATAGAAAATAAATGTTTCTGTCACTTTACTGCCCGACTCAAAATCTCAATAAATTATCATATCATACATCCTCACAATCTATAGGCTCAATCAGAGAATTGTGTTATTACAGCAGCACGTCATTGCGGTGATGGCTTCTTTCTCCAAACGCTTCTTCAGCCTCGGAAAATTATTCCACGGCAGTTTGGAGAACAACACGAGGCTGAGAGACAAACAGTCTGCAGAGCAAGATTTTACAACAAATGATCTGAGACATTCTGGAAGTGTGGGTTCTGGTTCTGTGAAAGGAAGCAAACAGCAGAACGTGCACACTTCCATCCTGCTCTGCAGCTTCACTTCAGTGGAACTCGCAGAACCAGGAAGTGAGCAGATTTTTGTCCCTCGCTGGCTGCTGTAGTTGGACCTGCAGTCTCCATCTTGCTGCGTGACACAGCAGCTGTGTGTGTGTGTGTGTGGGGTGTGTTCAGCACCAGGCTGGTTCCTGTGTGTTTCTACGGGTCGAGCTGATAGCTCCTCTGCAGCCTCAGTTGACTGACAGGTGGAGGATCCTATCAGAGACAGCAGCACCAGCTGGTGGGCGGGACGAGGAAACTGGAGAGAGCAAACAGCCCGAGTGACCGAGCTGAAACACTCGTTTATTAGACGAGTGGAGCTGCAGGTCAGGCCCTATAACTATAAACTGAAAGGGTTCAAAGGTCAAAACAGCCGAAGCTGCTCTGAAGCCAAATAAACTTAAAACTTTGTTTTTAGTTCTCCTTCCTCACCCACATCCAGCAGAGGGAGGCAGCAACAAACCCTCAACAGCCTCCATGGTTTCAGCACCACAGCTGTGGACTGACTCCACTTAACCCTTTAGTTTCAGGAAAACTGTCAAGTGTTTACATTAAAACAGTAAAGACTAGAACAAAAATATGTATTTGAATCAACAATGACACTTTCAGATAATTATAAAACAAACATTGAGTTTCTTACAACTTGTTTGTACGATTTAGACACAATCTGTGTATTTTTTTTAATCAGATGTAAAAAAATTGTGTGTGTGTTTACAAATCAGTTCATGTTTGATAATTGCCTCTTCAAATAATCAGATTCTATTTGTGCCTTTTATTGTCTTTATTGTGTCTTTATTTCTGCAGAGGCTCGTCAGCTGCAGGTGACGCTCCGTTTCAACACGATCCCACAGCTCCAGTGGAGGTAATGAAAGGGTTAAACAGCTACATGTATTTTAAAAAATGAGTCTCTGAAACAGTCATTTTTTAAAACTTACTTTACATAAAAGATCATTTGAGATTTGTTTTCATTTACCTTCAATAAGGCCATTTTGTGCTTAATAGCTGCCGTTTACATCTGAAGGCGTCATTTAACACTTTGTTCACATTTATTACTCTTTGAATTTACTTAAAACATAAAACAACAAGAAATTAATATGTTTAAATGCACAAGGAGGTAAACTTTTGACTAAAGCTGTTAATTAGTGGTTGTTAATTGGATCAATTAGAGCCGATCACTGCTCTGCCTGCACACACAGCAGGCAGGAGGCACCAATAAATCTGTATTTATGTGTTTTTTTTTTACTGATTTTAATCATTTGTGTTAGTGTTGAGGTAAAAAAAAAAAAGCATTAAAGTGTGTGTTGCTATGGCAACAATCAGCTGTTCTGGTCGGAGCAGGAAGTGCCAGGTAGGCTGCTCTCACCTGATCCAGGCTGCACGGACGCCATCTTGGATGGTGGTAAAGAGAACAGCAGTGCTGGGCCAAGTCAAAGAAACGCACAGGATTTAAATCCAAGTGTCACCAAAACTGTTCAGGTCCAGTTCTGGTTCCTGATCCAAATCATTTCGTGACACTTGCTGAGTTTTCTGATCAGCTTCCTGTCAGCTTGTTGAGCTCTTATCAGTTCTCCAAACAATCACTGAGTTAATGAGTGTAAACATGATGGAGGTGTCACCTGGACTTGTGCTCTGTGAGGACAAAGAGCAGCACATCCTCTCCTCACAGCCCAGGCCTCCTTCCTGCTCAGCTCTACAGCGCCCCCTATCCACCTCTCCATTATTTCCTTGTTGGTGCACAACATATAGCTGTGACCCTCCCTACCAATAAACACCAAAAATATAGAAAAGTACCTGTGAAAACCTGATTATCTCTCTCTAAATGTTGAGTTTAGAGTCTTCCTTTGCCTCTCAGACACCTTCAGGCCCCACTGGTGCCAACACAACAGAGGATTTCTTACCTTTTCTCAGAAGCTCAGCCTACAGATCACTTTGTACGGTCCCAGGCACAGCACCCTCCTTCTTCTTCCCAGAAATCCCTGCAAAAAAGGACACTTCCATGTTTGTTGAATATGTAGGGGTGATCAAAATGAACAAAACCGTTTTTGGAGAACTCAAATGGCCCCCAAGATCTTAAAAAACACTGTTTTGGACCTAATTAGCCATAATAACCAATATTATATTAAATTTATATTTTAGAGGGTTTAAATAGTAAAGCCCACCTCCTCTGAAATACTTGGTCCTACCCCCTCAAATGTCCACTTCTTGTGCTCCATCCAGCAGCATGACAGCTGCTACAGAACCGGGTTTGTCAGCCGGAGCGCATGCGCCTCTCCGGCTTTCTGCTGCGTTTACAGCTCTGACAGGCCAAGAGCACCAAGCTGGTGGGACTCTTTTGGGTAAAACTGACTCCTTTCTTTTGGAAGAAACATAAAAATGCGAAAGAAATTATTTGCATATGAGTAAAGTCCCAACGATGCCAAAAAGAACGCAACGAATCCAACAGAAAGCTCTCCAAAGGTGCGCAACTGTGGCGCACAGGCTCTCCAAAGGCTCCAGGAAGGAAACGGTTAAATGTTTGTCCAACTTAAAGTGCAATCTTATTAAATATGTTTCAAACTTACCATTTGTTCTCATAATTTTAACACTGCAGGCAGATCATGTTGAGTTTTTGAGTCCACAACCGAGTCAGAGCAGAACCTTCCAAATGGCGCAGTTGAATATACACTGAATATTTACTTTATTTTAAACATTTCAACAAACTCCTGAATAAAATAATGTTTTATTTTACCTCAAGAACTCTATTGTATAATAAAAAGCAAAATGCAGTCCTCCTGTCCTGAGCCAACACCCTGAGCAGCTACAGAATAAAAAAGTTCCAGCTCTGAACGCGCAGGTGCGCTACAGAAACCCATCAGGCGCTGGGTTTGGTCCAGACTGGGATCAGAACCGAGACCAGTTCTGTGAAACCCGCAGACACAAAGTCCTGCACGCCCTGTGGGACTCCAGAACTGACGGTTGAGCATGTTTTCCCCAAAATAATCCTCATGCAAATGATGCTGAGGGGGCGCAGCGGAGCGGAACTGGATCCGCGCCCTGCAGCATCCTCCTCCTCCAGGATCCTGCGGGTCCAGACCGGATCCTGCAGGGACCCACAGACCGGATCCTGCAGGGGCCCACAGACCGGATCCTGCGGGTCCAGACCGGATCCTGCAGGGACCCACAGACCGGATCCTGCAGGGGCCCACAGACCAGATCCTGCAGGGGCCCACAGACCGGATCCTGCGGGTCCAGACCGGATCCTGCAGGGGCCCACAGACCGGATCCTGCGGGTCCAGACCGGATCCTGCAGGGGCCCACAGACCAGATCCTGCAGGGGCCCACAGACCAGATCCTGCAGGGGCCCACAGACCCCGCTCCGGAGCAGGACCCCGGGGTCCAGCAGGAGGAATAAAGAGCTCAGCTGTTGATGACAAAGCCTCCCTTGTCTCTGTAACC
>JBBPBX010008611.1:29278-39933 GCA_038048925.1 Garcialebias charrua
TCGTGTTACAGCTGCGCGTGGGGTTGCCATCAGGACGCGTCATGAGAGAGAAACAAACAGGCTGTTGTTGTTTGTAAACAAGAATGTCTTTGAGGGAACCCCCCCACCACCACCACCCTGAATCATTTCACCTTTAGTTTCTGCTTCATCAGACTGAGCAATTTTACAAAGTGAATTATTCTTCCATATTTTTATTCTGCTCCAAGGACATATGCTCATATTTTTGTCTTAGACAGTGGTGGGATGTAACTAAGTACAAATATTTTGTTACTGTACTTAAGTACATTTTTCATGTATCTGTATTTACTTAAGTAGAATTAAATGTGGGTACTTTTACTCCACTACATTTTACATGAAGTATTTGTACTTTCTACTACTACTACATTTCTATAATGTGTTGAGTTACAAGTTACATTCACGTTGCAGTTTTTTGATTTGCCATTAGTTTGAAAGTAACTGATGTCGAGAGAGTTGGTCCATTGAATCACTGCAAAGTGGACAGGTAACATTAGACCTGCCTGCAAGAAGAGCTGGACCAGTGACGTATATTTTAGTATATATGTCATTGAGCTGGGAGCACCCACAGCACCACTAACACGTCCCAAAATGGATTCCACCGTGTAGAATCATCCAGAAGATACACAACACCCATGAAAGATTATTGAAAGATTATTGAAAGACTGTTTAGTGCAGCAAGACAGATTCTCTCTCCGGACTCAAAAAACTTTGAAAATCAACTTCTTCTGAACTTGAACAAGAAATTCTTGCTGCAATATTAAAATGTGTCACTTCATGGGATGTTAGGAGACAACAAGAGATGTCAAATGTCTCGACACTCGGGTCCAAGTTTTGAAAATGGTGTCAGGAAGTTAAAATATTGTTCACTACAGTATATTGACCCATTACAAAATTGACTAGACAGTATTTTAACTAGAGTTGATGACAAACTTGAAATGATCAGAATGTTCCTAACTCTCCTTTTTTCTGTCAGACAACTTCTACTTCAATGTGTTTACTCCAAATCCGAGGCCATGGTCTTGAGCCGGAAAAGGGTAGCATGCCTTCTCTGGGTCGGGGAGGAGGTCCTTACCCAAGTGGAGGAGTTTAAGTATCTCGGGATCTTGTTCACGAATGAGGGAAAACTGGAGCGTGAGATCGATAGGCGGATAGGTGCAGCGTCCGCAGTGAAGCGGGCGCTGTACCGGTCTGTCGTGGTGAAGAGAGAGCTGAGTCAAAAGGCAAAGCTCTCAATTTACCGATCGATCTACGTTCCCACCCTCATCTATGGTCATGAGCTTTGGGTTATGACCGAAAGAACAAGATCTCGGATACAAGCGGCTGAAATGAGTTTTCTCCGCAGGGTGGCTGGACTCTCCCTTAGAGATAGGGTGAGAAGCTCAGTCATCCGGGAGGGACTCGGAGTAGAGCCGCTGCTTCTCCACATCGAGAGGAGCCAGTTGAGGTGGCTCGGGCATCTGGTTAGGATGCCTCCTGGACGCCTCCCTGGTGAGGTGTTCCGGGCATGTCCCACCGGGAGGAGACCCAGAGGAAGACCCAGGACACGCTGGAGCAGGGGTGTCAAACTCATTTTGATCTGGGGGCCGCATACAGCTTAATCTGATCTCAAGGGGGCCAGACCAGTATACGTACTCATTCCAAAAGTCCACTTTTTTCTTTGTATTTAGTGCAAAGAATAAATAAATTATAAAAATATTTACATTTAATTAATTGTCCTTTTACACTTATACTCAGTTTAACATTTAAGTGCATTACACATTAAAAAACTGATCAGTGATTGCACATTTTAAAACATTTAGTCAACAAACTGTTTTGTTAAATAACCTGATGCATGCTCAATAATCCAGGTAGAAAAATNAGAGGGAAGTCTGGGCCTCCCTACTTAGGCTGCTACCCCCGCGACCCGACCCCGGATAAGCGGAAGAAAATGGATGGATGGATGGATGGTGTTTACTGCAGTTAAAATGACACATTTGTTTTGTGTTAAATAAAAACTTTCAAAGAGAAAATCATTCTTCTTTCTTATTTTGCTTAATGGCATGTCCTCCCTGAGATGGACAGAATCACAAGTCCAAGTGTGAACTGTGTCACAGAAACACAATAAAAACATGTATTATCTGCAGCATTGTTTGTTAAAATGATTCAACACTATTGCAGAAAAGATACATATGTAAATCTATAGCCTACTGCTACATAGGCACACTTGATATTGTAGACCATTGCATTAAAATACATTCAGCAAGTACTTACTTTAATACTTTAAGTATAGTATTTTTAATAGCAAGTACTTATTTACTTTTATTAAGTTAAAAACATTTTACTAGAGTACATTTTTGTCTGTTTATTTGTACTTTTACTTATGTACAGTGAGTACTTTCTCCACCTCTGCTTCTAGATGATGAAACAACTTGTTTAATGTATTATTTCATTTGTTGTTCAAGATTTTAAAAATCCATGTAAGTTTAACATGATGCCTTTCTATAAATAAATGTGCAAAAATAAATGCGTGTTGTTCTTCTTATGCATGCCTTTGTTTTTTTATGAACTGGTGAAAATGCTGCCAGAAACAAACAGAACTAGAGTTTGCATTTAAATTAGTATTTTTAATTATTTAACATGTTGAAAAAGATAAAGATACAATAGATAAAAATGTTTATTTCAGTATAAAGCTGATCATTTCTGCATCAAACGCTGAAAGTTCAGAACTTTGATTGTAGTAGCAGGTGGTGGCCGCTGGGGGCGCTGCAGTGGACATCATGGGCTTTCAGCACCTACATAACATAACATCAGGCCAGCAGTTTATGGCCAGGAGTCCTCAGCTCTGAAAATGAATTCAAAGCACCGGATAACACACGGCTGATGTCGTCAAGAGTCCTGGGTTCACACGCTGCAGATGAATCACTGTAAAACTTTATATTTAACACAACTTTCCTAACGCTTAACAAGCCCGATTGGGTTAATGCATTCTGTATAGTTTTAACTTTATATCTGAAAATGTAGATATGTGTTGTAGATCAGAACCAGAAGTCATTCTTAGGTTTCATTAGAAATGCACGGAGGTTTTTAGTCTTATTTGCAGCAGTTTCTTCTGAAGTTGCCAATTAGTGATTTTTCTATTGGTTCCCATTGAATGTTGACAGGAAACAGTGACTCACAGCTGCACTGTTTGACATTAAACAGCACCCAAGAGCTTTATTTTTTTTTCTGGATACAAAGAAAATCCTCGAAAATAATTCATTCTTTATTTCTGGCCTTTAACAAATAGAAGAGTTAAACCTGGGACTTCATCTCATGTAGTGAAAACGAGAAACAAACCAACGTCCTGCCTCCAACATAACAAAGCTTAGAATTCATTTAGTGTTGCTGCAGCCCATCAGCTGCACATTATTCCTCCACTGTTAGCCAGGGGCCCTCCACTGTTAGCCAGGGGCCCGTCACTGTTCGGTCCCTGCGGGGCTCCAGATGAGTTCAGGTTCTCCATCACGTGCCCAAACGCCATGTTGTCCGACTGGTGGAAGACCGCTTTGCGCTCGTAGTACCTGCTCCACGCCTCGTTCTGCAGCAGCTGAGGGTCGGGCAGCTCTGGAATCAGAGACCTCCTCCTTCTATCCATGAAGCCGCTCCGCTGAGAGTTCGTGACGGGAGCGACGGGGCCGGAGCGCAGCGGGTTCGCCTGCTGGCGAGCGATTTTTCGAGCGTAATAGCGCCTGGAAGCTGCTCGCCACGCCGCTCGCTTCTGTTTCTGAGCCTCCTCTGGCAGCTGGGACATCGGGACGTTCTTCTTCCTGTTCCTGTGCGGGGGCGACAGGTGAGGAAAGGTCAAACAGAGGTCACTGCTTTTACATTGAAACATTAAAAAGACTCAAACTCAAGGGATGAACCAGCGCTGGGTTTCAGACAACACAGAATTATTTTATTTAATAAAAGGCTAATCAGGGACGGCCCAAGGCATAAGCAAACTGGGCCACTAGGGGGCCCCCTAAATGCAACAGATTATTATTATTAACAGATTATTATTTATTTTTTGTAATGATTTCCATGTGATTCTGTTTAATCTTTTAAGTTCAGCTTTTGTAAATTGTTACATACATTTACATAGTTTTAAGAACTAATTATTCAACTTTAAAATTTCTTTGTTCAAACCATTTTACGTGGTTTCATTGTTCATTTACATTATTCAAGTACTGTATTTCCTTTATATTTTTATTTTCTTTTGTCTGTTTTTGCGCAATTTAATTAATTTTTATGCATCCAAGTTATTTTATCTGTTGTTTGTTGATGATCTTGCGCTCCAAATTATTTTGAACATTACTGTTGCAGTTCTTTGGAACCAAAGTTAATAAACCAGATGACATTTTTGCAGCCTGAAGTGAGACTGGTCACTGGAAACTAAGAGTTTTGTTTTAATATTAATGGAAACTTCAGGGAAAACAAATTGACATTCTCACATAATGAACATACAAATAGTAACCACAAAACAGAGACAAAAGTTAAATATTATGGATCCATAATATATGGATACTGGTGGTTTTTTCTTCTTCCTTTAGTTACTTTTAGTACCAAAATACACATAGGGTAATGTAACCAGGGCTGAGTTGCAATGGGTTTATGTTAGGTCAGTGAATGATCTGATCATCTGACTGTTGATTGCAGTAATCCACATTATTAGCAAAAATAGAGGGCCCCAAACCAAATTTTGCCTAGGGCCCCATGGAGGATTGGGCCGGCCCTGAGGCTAATTCAACTAAGTAATAAAAATAGAATGTTTAAGTGAACAAAAGGCCTTTAGTCTTTTTTTTTTTAAACACAAACTAATTTCAATATGGATCAGTCTAACACAGTTTATTGTTATTTAATGTATTTCTGTCAACAGGAAACTGACTTTAGCTGATCTGCTGCGGAGAGGTGAAATCCACCCGGCTCTGCCTGAGGTTCCTCCCTCAGCTGCTTCTTCTCTGAGTTTTCTGCAGAGACAAATACAGAAATAAATCATTTCTAACAGAAGGTCACATGGTTTTTATGTATGTTACATTATCCAGCATTTATTTAACCAATGAACTTTTTTTCTTTTGGATATTTCTGTTCTGAATAGATACAAATAAAAACAGACCAGTGTAAACATTTGAATTCAAAAAGATGATAAATTATGAGACGTTCACAATTCAGTTTTATTTATATAGTCACAACAGAAGTCGTCTCAGGACACTGAACAGAAACACACTGATGCAATTTTAGTTTGCATTTGTCCAGATCTCCCTGAAACAACACGTGCATGATGAAGGTTTGTGAGCTCAATCATCCAGGTAGATAACATTGTTGTCGTCTACCTGGATGATTGAGCTCACAAACCTTTATATGAACCACTTGGACCCTGTTTGTCCTCAGGCTGTTTCTGGTGCTCACACTTTTTCAGCATGTGAGCTACTTTTGAAATGATCAAGTCAAAGGGATCTACCTACACGAGGGAGACAATTCAACTCACTTCTTCATCTTTAAAAACTGTGTTAGGATACGCTAAGTGCTTGGTGACTGTACAGTACTGTACATGTATTCATTTATAAAAATAAAAATAAATATATATTTACTGTATATATATTTTTTATTTATAAATAGATAAATCTACAGTACTGTACAGTCACCATCACCAAGCACTTAGCCTATCCTAACACAGTTAAGGAGTGAGTTGAATTGTCTACCTCCTCCCCAGCAGGCTCCATTCCCATAAAGGGAGCTACTTTCACTTTAACTTTATGTGAAAGGGAGACAATTCAACTCACTCCTTCATCTTTAAAAACTGTGTTCGGATAGGCTAAGTGCTTGGTGACTGTTTTTATTTTATTTAAAAAAAAATTATTATTATTATTTTTATTTATTTATTATTAATTTTTTTATGAGATGCGTATTTGTAAGTCCGGAACCTTGTATGTCGATGTGCTCGTAAGTCGGGGACTACCTGTATTTTGACCTAAACTGTCGTGTGTGCTGAGTAACCCCAAAATTACACCACACGCGGCTCCGCCCCGCTCCGGTCCGCAGGTCGCAGCTGAACGAGTCCAATTTCCACTGCCTCCGCTCCGCTCAGGTCCGCCTGGATGCGCCGCTCCGAGACACGTGCGAGATCGCGCGATAAATCAAGTGATAAATAAGTAAGTCAGAACAAAACAATTCATTTGGTGGAAGAAGGAGAACAACTGTAGAGAGACTGCTGCCTTGATCTTCTCTCGTAAATGAGCTACATGGTTTGAGCAACAGGAAGTGATGTTTACATTTCAGAATAAAATACTTTTTTATTTATTTATTTCTTGTATTGCGTTTGTAGGCGTAGTCATAGTCATAAATATAATAGTTTAGTCATAGAATAGTCATAAATGATAGTTTGACAGCATTTTTGTACAAATAAATCCGTATAGAGCTAGGATTAGTCCGCCCGTGGTGATTTTATTTTGTAAATACGGAAGTTGTGCTCGTTCCTTTTCCTGTTGGTGCGACGTAATCTTCAAAAGTTGACTCCGGCACAGCTCCGGCGTCCGGCAGAAATAGAAAAATTTCTAATTTTGACGGACTGCCGTCCGCTCTCCGCAGCTCGCCGCCGCCGTGCGGAGCCAGTGTAAACTCTGTCATTGATTATAATGGGTGCGTATTTGCTGCGGAGGTCGGACCGGAGCGGGGCGGAACCGCAACGCGTGTGGTGTAATTTTGGGGTAAAGATGTTCTAAGATTCAATTCAATTCAGTTTATTTATATAGCGTCAATTCACAAAATAAGTAATCTCAGGGCACTGAACAGAAACATTTATACAAAATAATAATTTAACAGAAACATTCATAGATAAAAGAATAATTTAACACTACAGGTAGTCCCCGATTTACGAGCGAGATCCGTTACAACGAGGCGCTCGTAAACCGGAAATCTCGTAATTTGGAACGGCCGCCACGCTTCTCGTAAGTCCGGAATTTCGCTCGTAAATTGGAACGGTTTTGCTAGCGCGACTACGAACACTCGTTTTTCATCGAAAAACTGCTTATGAGTGCATAAAAATGATCGGAAACGTGTGTCCACATGTTTAGCTAACGAACTGTGGTGAAAAAACACAGGAAAACTCAGTATTTTTTGCGTTTTTTCCAATAATTCGCCAGCTCGTAAGTCCGGAACCTCGTAGATCAGAGCGCTCGTAAATCGGGGACAACCTGTATTTGTCTGAGGAGCAGACTGCTTTGAAATTAAAGGCCGGCGCAGAGCTCCGCGCTGGACCGAGCCCTGCGCCACGCGCGCGCACTGCGCGTGGGGGGTTCACAGCAGAGCACAGCGTGAAGCAGCGTGTGGCTCCAACGTTTTCGCTCCAAATACTTGATGTCATTTGAGCAGAAGCAGGGCGGAGCGTTTACCTACGGGACAAATTGAGGTCGCTGATTGGTCATTTGCGTGAGCGGTCGTAAAATTTGAGCTTGGTGCGTTCGCGCGAGCGTTCAAAGGCTTGTGCACGCGGAGCTCGCACAGCGTGGCGCCGCGTGGCCTCGCGCTCGCGCGGAGGTCTGCCTCGCCCTTTACTCCATTGCAGAACTCTCATATTGAGCAAGATGAAGTTTGTGTTGTGTTTCTTGAACATGTGCACAGAGAAGGAGGTGGTAAATAAGGCATTTTTTATTTATTTATCTGGCAACCCTGGGCTCAGCTGCATTCATTGTGCATGCAGTGACTGCATGATCACAGTTAAGTCCAAACTGGTGAATAACGTCCCTTTGGACCCTGGATTTTATTAGTTTTGCTCCTGCATGCTGAAAAAGGGCGAGTAGCAGAAAAACACTCAGCTCTCTGACATTATTTAAATCTGTTGTTAGTGCAGAAAAACTTTGGACTGCAGCCGTCTGTATGTGACACTTCACACACAGAGAATTTCACACCTTCGGGGGTGGGGGAGCGGGGATGGGGTTTCCCCGGAAATCTCAGACCTGGTTTGAGAGAATGAGGGCAGTGAATGGCTGCCCTGTATGTCAATCAAGTGACGGGATGTTTGATAGGCTGACAAATATTTTTTTTTATGTCACGCTGCGATCTACCAGTACTACGTCAGCGATCGACCAGTAGATCGCGATCGACGTAATGAGCACCCCTGAAGTAGGCCATCTGGCCTCAAACATCTAATTGCTGTTCATGCTGATTGATTGTTTTGGATGGGTGCGCTCTGTTTGCACGTGTTAAATGCTTCTGAGACTCCAACAGGAGGTTGGCTTGAAACACAGCAGTGAAGGCTACTTATGGACAGATCTGGTCGGCAGGCTGCAGGAAGTCCTCTGGATGGGGGGACGAAACGTTTCTCACTTAAAGAAACTGGTCCAGATGACACGATTGAACCTTTTTTGTTGTTACATGCATGTAAGTTAACACAAAACAAACCGTAAACTAATGATTTTAAATTAAAATAGTTTAAAGCAGCAAACTTCTGACTTAACAGAGGCTTTAGAATGATGGAGTGAAACAGAACGCTCCGCCTGGAGGCTGCAGGACGCTCTGATGCTGCGGCGTAACGCTAAGTGTTAGCATGACACTTTAATGTTATTAGCAGTGATTTGGGTACGTTACGTTTTCCACTGTGGCTCGGTCTGTCCTGTCTTCGGCTGCCTGATGTCTCTGGAAGTTCTGCGCTTCTTTCCTCGCTCATCTCCCACTGGATCAGGACCGTGTCGATGTCACAAGGCTCTTCTTTGACGACGAGACTGCTGGGAGACGGAAGCAGGTTTCTGGCTGCGTCTGGAACGACCGACGCCTCCGAGGAGCGGGACGTGCAGGTTGGGTCCAAGCCCAGACGGCTGGGGGAGGACGGAAGAGCTGACTCGTGGCTTTGGGAGGACACATGAGAAGGGGGTCGTGCAAAAACACCCACTGTGAGAAAAAACACAAAGTACAGTTTAAAAAAAACACTCCTTTAGATCTGGAAGTACTGAACTACATGGACGGTCTAAACAAGTCATGGTGCATGTGAGCCTATTTTAAAATCTATACTTTTATTTATCCTAACAGAAAATGCTAGACTCTCATTAGGTCTTAAATTTAGAAAACTAAATTTAAATGTCCTCAATGTGCGATGAGGCCGGTTGTCAGAACGACTGCAGAGCACACCTGAACCATCGGTAGATGTGAATCGTGTTGACACAAAGGGTAGATCGCAAGTATAATTTAATAATAATAATAATAATAATAATAATGATGTACCGTAATCACATTGTCATCACTGTATGTTTCCATATGGCAAAATTAGTCTCTAGATACATTCAGATATATAAAAGACTCTTTGTCAGATAAGAAGCCCACAGTTAGTGAAGTTTATTTCATTTTACAAAATGTGATACAACAAATGACAGCAAATGAAAAGAATAAAAAATATATAAGGTGTAAAATGAAAAGGTAGCAGATGAAGAAAATATCTTATTAAATCTGCTCCTATCTATCTAATACAAACTAATTGCTCTCTAATAACAAAATAAGTAAATAACTCGTTTAACTAACAATATATGGATTACTCAGTTACATTCAATCATATTTGTTTAACAATTCAATTTTGACAATTTTCTTAAATACAGAAATTGATTTAGCTTCTTTAAATACTGGCATTAAGTTATTCCACAATGTTACGCCTTGTATTACTGTAGTTCTTCCCTTCAAACTTGTTCTGAACTGTGGTTTAACAAACACATCTTTACCCTTAAGATTATAACAGCTTGTTCTTTTCACAAAAAACCTTTGAATATTTGATGGTAGTATATTATTATGAGCTCTATACATAAGTAACAAAATGTTGTAATCAACCAAATCATAGAATTTCAGTAGCTTCATTTGAGAAAATAATACACCAGAAGGGTGACAATAATGATTTCTGGTTATAATTCTCACAATCTTTTTTTGCATAATAAAAATAGGCATTGTATTGCTTTTGCATGCTTTTCCCCATACACTTACACAGTAAATCAAATGTGGCACAATCAATGAATTATATAACAGATACAAAGATTTATCATTTAGTAGATATCGAACCCTATAAAAAACTGCAATTGATTTAGATATTTTTGTTTTAACTAAATTTATATGTTGTTTCCAAGATAAATTATCATCAATAATAACACCCAAGAATTTTACCTCATTGACTCTGCGTATTTCTGAATCATCGATAAAAAATGGAATGTCAATTGATTTATTTTTATTGCTAAATATCATGTAGTATGTTTTATCCAAATTTAATGATAATTTGTTGAGTCTAAACCAGTTTTGAATCTTTACAAACTCCTTCATTAATAAATCCATTAATTGTTCAATAGTGTCTCCAGAACAAAAAAAAGTTGTGTCGTCTGCGAACAAAACACATTTGATGACCCCAGACACTTTAACCAGATCGTTAATATATAAAAGGAAAAGTTTCGGACCGAGTATTGATCCCTGTGGGACACCACATGTAACAGTACAGTGATTTGATTTTACGTCATCCAACTGAACATATTGTTTCCTATTTTTTAAGTAACTGCATAGCCATTGTAAGGCTAATCCTCTTATTCCATATTTTTGTAATTTATTAAGGAGAATACTATGATTAACGGTATCAAAGGCTTTTTTTAAATCAACAAAAACACTTACACAATATTTTTTTT
>JBBPBX010008611.1:40698-62078 GCA_038048925.1 Garcialebias charrua
TGTGAATGGCTGCCCTGTATGTCAATCAAGTGACGGGATGTTTGATAGGCTGACAAATATTTTTTTTAATGTCACGCTGCGATCTACCAGTACTACGTCAGCGATCGACCAGTAGATCGCGATCGACGTAATGAGCACCCCTGAAGTAGGCCATCTGGCCTCAAACATCTAATTGCTGTTCATGCCGATTGATTGTTTTGGATGGGTGCGCTCTGTTTGCACGTGTTAAACGCTTCTGAGACTCCAACAGGAGGTTGGCTTGAAACACAGCAGTGAAGGCTACCTATGGACAGATCTGGTCGGCAGGCTGCAGGAAGTCCTCTGGATGGGGGGACGAAACGTTTCTCACTTAAAGAAACTGGTCCAGATGACACGATTGAACCTTTTTTGTTGTTACATGCATGTAAGTTAACACAAAACAAACCGTAAACTAATGATTTTAAATTAAAATAGTTTAAAGCAGCAAACTTCTGACTTAACAGAGGCTTTAGAATGATGGAGTGAAACAGAACGCTCCGCCTGGAGGCTGCAGGACGCTCTGATGCTGCGGCGTAACGCTAAGTGTTAGCATGACACTTTAATGTTATTAGCAGTGATTTGGGTACGTTACGTTTTCCACTGTGGCTCGGTCTGTCCTGTCTTCGGCTGCCTGATGTCTCTGGAAGTTCTGCGCTTCTTTCCTCGCTCATCTCCCACTGGATCAGGACCGTGTCGATGTCACAAGGCTCTTCTTTGACGACGAGACTGCTGGGAGACGGAAGCAGGTTTCTGGCTGCGTCTGGAACGACCGACGCCTCCGAGGAGCGGGACGTGCAGGTTGGGTCCAAGCCCAGACGGCTGGGGGAGGACGGAAGAGCTGACTCGTGGCTTTGGGAGGACACATGAGAAGGGGGTCGTGCAAAAACACCCACTGTGAGAAAAAACACAAAGTACAGTTTAAAAAAAACACTCCTTTAGATCTGGAAGTACTGAACTACATGGACGGTCTAAACAAGTCATGGTGCATGTGAGCCTATTTTAAAATCTATACTTTTATTTATCCTAACAGAAAATGCTAGACTCTCATTAGGTCTTAAATTTAGAAAACTAAATTTAAATGTCCTCAATGTGCGATGAGGCCGGTTGTCAGAACGACTGCAGAGCACACCTGAACCATCGGTAGATGTGAATCGTGTTGACACAAAGGGTAGATCGAAAGTATAATTTAATAATAATAATAATAATACAGTAATAATAATAATAATGATGATGTAATCACATGGTCATCATCGTATGTTTCCATACAATGGCAAAATTAGTCTCTAGATACATACATAGATACGGTACATAAAAGACTCTTTGTTCAATAAGGAGGCCACAGTTAGTGAATGGGAATATGAACAAATCTAATTTGATTAGATGTAAAAAAAAAAAAAAACTTGAAGTAGGCACAAAGTCATCTAGAGCAGGGGTCTGCAACCTGCGGCTCAGGAGCCACATGCGGCTCTTTGGTCCCTCCGCAGTGAGTCTTTCAAACTTTGACCAAAACTAACATAAAACTGAATTTTATAGGATATTATACTGCAACAAAAAATGACTACTGGTAGTTTTAGCAGTTTTCCTGTCATTTCCTTTGCAATTGTATAGATACTGGTACTAATACACACAGAGTATAGATCAGGTATCATAGAAGAGCACTTCCAAACAGTAATTTTGTTTTTTACTTTTGTTTTGGGCCATTATCTGATCACATGATCTTTAATTGAGACCAGACTTTTTTGACAAATGGGAGCAGGTTTTGCTTCAGATGCATCCAGTCTTCTGTAATTGACTTGCGAACTGGCTAATTGCACATCTACTGGCCAGAAAGCCTCCTCTAACAAACTTAAAGTGGCCCACAGGCCACCAGTTGATAATGACAACTGTAGCAGGTTTTGAGGCTCTGGACACGTTTAATTTAGTGACAGAGGGGCAGAAATGGCTCTTTGGATCGTAAAGGTTGCAGACCCCTGATGTAGACCATCACAAAATACCTACTATGACCATTAGTAACTGTAAAAATGTCAGTGTGGGGCTTTAAAGACACTTAATATGCCCTGAGATTTATTTTAACCATCAGTCATTACTGCTAAACATAAACATGATTGTTTGAACGTATCGTTATAGGGAGGTAAGAACTAGCGTAAGTAAATTAGCACCTGAAATTTAAATTTGTTTACACAAAGCCTGTACCAAAGCCACCCTGTGTGTGTGCAAATCCCATTCTGGCTTCCACTGCTCAGATACTGGAGTAAATCTGGTGTTTCTACAAAAGTTCAAGGGTCTGGACATTGACTGGCCCATTAAAACACATTGAGTCTTTTTTTTTCTCCCCAGGATTTGCTGCTGTGTTTGGGATCATTGTCTTGTTGAAACACGACCCAGTTTGGTCGCACAGACAGCTTCACATTTGCCTCTGGAATCATTGGGTTAAATTTTGTTAACCAAAATCTGTTAATAGGTGAAGAAAAAAAAAAGTTTGTAAACAATAAAAATAAAACAAAAGATATGCAACTTTGTATTTGTACAGCAAGTTAAATTTGATTATAAAGTTTAGAAAGTACTTTTTTTTTCTTATCTAGGCATAACAATGGTATGGTATGGTAACAATTTGATGCCCTAGCACAGATGGTGCAACCAAAAAAGGGAGCTGTAGTCATCATTTTCTGATTTGGGGTCTCCATGTAAAAAAAATACAATAAAAAAGTATTTAGGGTGAAAATGTCTTTATTTTCTTTTTCTACGCCGGGACCACTTTTTATGGAATGGCCCAACAGAGTTGTTAATGTTAAGAAAGAAGTGAAAAAGAGAGTCCAGGCAGGATGGAGCGGATGGAGAAAAGTTTCAGGAGTGATTTGTGACAAAAAGGTGTCAGCAAAGGTCAAAGGAAAAGTTTACAAGACAGTGGTGAGACCAGCTATGTTGTATGGTCTGGAGACAGAGACATGGACAAAAAGACAGGAGACAGAACTGGAAGTAGCAGAAATGAAGATGTTGAGGTTCTCCTTAGGAGTGACAAGGATGGATAAGATCAGGAATGAGATCATCAGAGGTACAGCACATGTTGAACAACTGGGAGATAAAGTTAGGGAGGACAGACTGAGATGGTTTGGACATGTCCAGAGGAGGGACAGTGGTTTGGACATGTCCAGAGGAGGGACAGTGGTTTGGACATGTCCAGAGGAGGGACAGTGGGTATATTGGTAGAAGGATGTTAGAAATGCAGCTGCCAGGAAAAAGACACAGAGGAAGGCCAAAGAGGAGATATATGGATGCAGTTAGAGAGGACATGGAGGTAGTTGGAGTGAGGATGCAGAGGACAGAGTGAGGTGGAGGAGGATGACTCGCTGTGGCGACCCCTGAAGAGGGAAAAGCTGAAAGAAGAAGATCATGCCCAAACCATCAACCTTCCACCACCGTGCTTGACAGTTTGTATAAAGCAGGGCTACTCAACCGGTGGTCTGGGGGCCAAATCAGGCCCATGAGTGAGCATTTTAAAATAAAAACGGATTTTAAATCGTAAAACAACCTTACTTAACGACAACAACTGCTGGATGTCCGGCCCCTGAGCTCCTGGCAGTTCAGATGAAGGAAAACATGGTGCCTCTGTGCATTATGGGTAAACATCTCAAACCCTTTAAAATCCAGAAGTATTCATCTGTTGTTTGCATTACACACACACCTTTCACCTGAGGCAGAGCTGCAACACAAACACACTTACAGGACAGCATCATCTCGCACTCCTCCTGCGGTTCTGCCGTCATCTCAGAGTGAACAGAACCGGGTCCGAACCCGCTCTGCTCCCCGCTCTGTCGGTTCCCGAAGCCCCGGGGTGGTGCTCCTTCGAACAGGGCGCACGTGCAGCCGTGCCTGCGCAGCACCTGCAGCTCGCGCTCCAGCTCCGTCATTCTGCTCTCCAGCCGCCGGATCTCTTTGTCCCTGTCGGCCACCATCCGCTGGTACTCGCGCGCCTTGGCGCCGTTCACTCCGTACAGGACGTTTAAAACAGAGTCTATGGCCAGCTTGACGGCGTTTTCCACCACCACGGCGTCCTCGTCGCGCAGGTGAGCGTACACAGATTTGTTGTTGACCAAATTCATCCTTAAAAGGCGACGGTTTGCCTCCGCTAGGCGCTAAAGGATGCTACAACGGAAGCGGTCAGCCGCTGCGGACACACAGTCCTCCAAAAGTCTCGTTAAACACGATAAGGCTGGTATTTTGGACGATATAAAACAAGACCAAACGTAAAAAAAACTAGCCCAGACTTATTATTTACCTTACAAACTCGTCTAATAAACACAATCACATCCGGCTCAGCGTCGTGGACTTCTTTGTTTTAACGGTGGAAGTAGCTCTGTCGCCACAGCGCCCCTCCTGGCCAGACCGTGAATCACCGTGAACAAACCAAAAGTAGGCAGACAAATTCGGAAGGCGTATCTGATTGGACGGTTGTAAAAAGGCGTATCTGGATGGTCACATCTGATTGGACAATTCTAAAAAGGCGTATCTGGACGGTCACATCTGATTGGACGATAAAAACAAGATGTCACTGGAACAAAAAATATCCGGTTTACACCTTGTTTTGATTTTTTTCTTAACCTATTACTCCTCACTGAAACGTTTGAAATCTGGTTATGCAAAAAAGTAACGGCCAGTATATCTAATCTGTTGTTGTTTTAAAGTTAGCTCTTTTTTTATTACTCATTTGCCTTACTGTTACTGTTTGTTAGGAATAATTTTACCCCCACTTTGTATTTTTCTTTTATTTTTTATGTTGCAATGTTCTTTGTACCTTAACGAGCCTTTACAACACTGTTTGTCAAATAATAATAAATAAATAAATAATCCGGTTTGGTTGTTGAATAATGTGAAAATAGTTAAAATCAATTTGTAAATACAAAAAATAAAATAAAAAATTAAAGCAACCAAAATAATAATGATACTTAAACTTTGTGTCTTTGACACAAAGGATGTTTCCTTTAACTTCACATTTTCTTGTTCAACCTTTTAAATCAGTCAGTGCAGCAGATGAGTGATTGCCAGTTTCTGTAAGATTTCTGCAACTGGAGCAGGTTTTTCTGTTTACTGGTTAACTTCCTCAGCTGTCTCACATTTTAAGGGTCAATGTTTCAGCTCCTTTCATAGATCAGGTCTCATAGAAAAGCACTTCTACAGTAATTTTGTTTTTTACTTTTGTTTGGGGCCTTTATCTCATCACAGGACTCATGATCTTTAATTGAGACCAGACTTTTTTGACAAATGGGAGCAGGTTTCGCTTCAGATGCTTCCTATTTCATTGTACCCAGACCACACTCACCTGTGTCTGGTGCAGCCTACAACCAAAGAACAAAATACAGTAGAACCTTCTTGTGTTTGACAGCAGATATAACGCTGTTTCTAGAAACCTTCAGTTAAAAAAAAAAGAGCTGACGTAACTTGCATAAAGATCCAGAAAATACACTAGCCGATCAGTGTTTGTCCTCTACAAACGCCTATTCTCCAGAAATGCCCACTTTTGGTGTGCATAGAACTGCTCAAATCATTTTAAATTAACTAACAGACCATAACTGTACAAACGTTGAGCTAAGATTTGGTGTGGTTGTTGCTAGGTGACATTCATTACACAATAGTTTTACTTAAAACTTTAGCATTAAGGGTGTAATATCACATGAACATGGATGGAGTGTAATGAAACTCCCAGGTCTATAACTGATTAATAACCCTCACTTGCTCTACTCTGGGCCCTTGAGCAAGGCCCTCAACCCCCATCATATGCTCCCCCTCGCACCTCGCATCCGGCGTAAAAATAATTGCCACGTCTTTGTGCAAGATAGTTTGCTGTGGCGACCTCTGAAAGAAAGGAGCAGCAGAAAGAAAAAAATCTGATTAATAAGGCCACCATAGTACATGCATGTTTCAAACTTAAAGCTTTGATAAAATGCTTGGCCGGCATGTTTCCTCTCCGTGCTCATCATTTATGACAGGCTGGATTATGAGATTTACACAGTGAGTCAAGCTGTTTCAAAGTCATGTTAGTTGAGGTTCTTGTATAAGAAATGTGAAAATAAAAAATACTAATTAAATTACAACAATGACAAAACTCTTTTTGAAGAAAAAAAAGCGACATATTTAGAGCTAGAAAACGTGTAAAATACTCTTAAAACAGTTGGAGAGGAGTTGAAATTAAACCCACTGAACTTGAAACATGAAGCAAGTGTTTGAACTGACATTACAACTGAAGACCACCAGGGGGAGTGGTGGGACTCCAAAACTATCTTTGATCCTTACGTTTCTTTTAAAATGTGAAGTCAACCAATATTTAAAACTGGGTGTTTTCCACCCAGTTTCAGATCTTGCAGCTGGCTGACCATTTTCACTGAAATTATTTTGTAAAGCCACTGAAATGTGGTCTAAAGTGCTCCTAAACCCAGCTGGTGAAGATTCTCAGTCGTCCAGGACATGATAAAATAAAAAAGGCGTTCAGTACAGAACAACTTTATTTGTAACAGAAGACGTTTCGCTTCCCATCCGGGCAGCTTTATCAATTCAATGAGGAGACAGTGAGAGAGAGTGAAGTTATAAGCAGGCTGAGCCACTGACACGCACCAACCTATGTAAATTGGAAGCACACACACATACTTGGGATAACACGTGCCTGTGACCCATTCAAAGTTCAGCGTGTGGAAACAGAGCTTACAGAAAACACACACACACATCCTACTGTATGTAAATTGACAAATCACACCTCTAGGAGTGGGCCATATCGTCTCGTTTACGATAATACCGGTGGATTTTTTGACACCGGTGAAAAAACTTATATTGCGGCATCCTATGATGACGTCATTTGACTGCGTCTAACCTGCGCAGCACTGAGCCATGTGAAGCATTGCGGGCGCGAGCAAGCATGGAAGACCACAAGAGTGTCGCGGAACTACCTCCCGATTTAATTCCTAAAAAAGGAGCAACTTCTGTTGTTTGGAATTACTTCGGTTATAAAAAAGAAGATGTGAATCAGACGACCATATTCTGCAAGTCATGCAAGCACGTTGTTTCGGGTAAGGGAGGAAACACGTCGAATTTGTTTAGCCATTTAAAGCACAAACATCCTGCGCACTACGAAAACTGTATGCAGTTGAGAGAAACTTCGGAAGTGGCGGGGACTTCAGGAAAAAAAAAAAAGCTAGTCCAACAACACGGCATTGTTGATGCTGGTTATATTCTAAATCATAATCCTTAGTTTTGCAACCATCCCTAATTTATTTTAAGAAGCTTTTTGCACAAATAGCATGACCAATGTAAGTAATGCTAATAACTGAAACAGTTCTTCTTAATTCTAAAGAAAATGTGCTTTTTGTTTTACTATCTCTCTTAACTGCACATTCTTCCTGTTTAAAAGATGTGGATAAAACTATTTCTTCAAAGATATTGTTCTACAAACAGATCAAGAATTGTTAACATACTTGAAGTTTACAAAAAAAATTATGTTAAGGTATTCTTTTTGCACTTGGTAGCTGATTCAAACTGTCAGCCAATTTTTTTTATATATTTATTTATTTTGCTTGTTAAATATGAATATATATTTTTTGTATTCTGGTGACTGTTTATGAAAAGTCATTTTGAAATTACACATTTGTTTGGTTGATTCAATAAAAGGAGAAAATGTGAAATATCGTCTGTGATATCGTTATCGGGGTGTTTCAAAAAATATATCATAATATCATTTTTTGGCAATATCGCCCACCCCTACACACCTCACACAGGGACCTCTCAAAGTCTTTGTCTAATTCTAAGTCTAAGTCTAATTCACAAACGAGGCCCCTTTGCTCTCATCAGGTGCGAAACGTCTGGGAACCAAACCCAGGGCCGCACCATAAGTTTTAGAAAGTTGGAATCTGAGACCTCCTCCTCTGTTTAACGATGGTTTCTCTCGTTTTACATAAACCGCCTCCTTCACACCCCTCTCAAACCACCTAAAATATGTACATTCTAAATTCTCCTAAACCCAAGTGGTGCACCGTTGTGCTGACACCTAACACACCTGTCTGTTGTCTCAAAGACACAAATAAAATGATTCTAAGAGTCTTTCGGACAAAAGACGAAACATTTCTACAATTTTTTTGCTTTGTTTTGTTTTGTTTTTTGAATGTCCAGAGGACCAGACTTAGCTTTTTTAGATTCTAAGAGTTATTATCCAACAACTTGTCAGCAGGTGATCACTTAAAGATGATGCATCTGTGCCAGGTGTGTAGAGGGTTTTGTTGTGTCTTTTGAAGGCTTTCAGAAACTGTTCATCTGCTGCAGAGAGTTGTTTAAAGGCTTGACTCTTGTTCAGCTTCTTCTCAAGGACACCACATCTACTAAATGATCAGGCACAAGAACTGGAATAAAACTGAGTGAACAGGGACAAAAGTTCAAATAAAATAAAATAAAAACTTCAGAAAACTTAGAGAGGGTTTTTCATCCACTCAACCTTTATTTGTGACTGATCAAGAGCAACTTAAAAGTATAACACAAAGTTTGGTCCCATAAAAAAAAAAAAGAAAAGTGGATTGATTTAGAACTTTGCAGGGCAGGACGGTGGCACAACTGGTAGAGCTGCTGCCTCTCAGCAAGCAGGTCCCTGGTTCAAATCCCAGTCCGGGGGCCTTTCTGAGTGGAGTTTGCATGTTCTCTCTGTACATGCGTGGGTTTCCTCCGGGTATCGGTTTCCTCCCAGAGACCAAAAACATGCGTGTTAGACTGATTGGTGACTCTAAATTGTCCCTAGTGAGTGAGTGAATGAATGGTTGATTGTCTCTGTGTGGCCCTGTGATGGACTGGAGACCCGTCCAGGGTGTACCCCGCCCCTCGCACAGTGACTGCTGCTGGACATGGGCACCGGCGACCCCCGTGATCCAAAAATGGAAGAGGCAGGTAAAAGATAATGGATGAATGGAATGAACTTTGCACAGCTGCATATAAACTTTAAACCAATTACCGTATTTTCCGATGTATAGGTCGCACCTTTTTATGTTTGTTTTTTTTCAAGGCCTGCGACCTATACACCGGTGCGACCTATACACCAGAAAATATGGTATTTTGGATGGAGGTTTTCTAAAGTCACTGCTTTGACACCACAGTCCTTCAAAACCAGAGCACATTACACCAGTCTTGGCCTCCCTGCACTGGCTACCAGTTCATCTTCGAATCCAGTTCAAAATTCTCATGTATGTCTACAAATCGCTGAACAGTCTCGCCCCTGCCTATCTCTCGCATTTGATGCACCCTCAAGGCTCGGATATAGTCGCGCTTTGGTCCGCAAGCTGGAGCGCGCGTGCTGCGCGCGCACTGTGCATGCGTTTATAGTGTAGCACGGCAGAGCTTGGCAAAGTGCTGTTCTTTTACGGACCAGCAGGTGGCAGTACCCTCTAAAACCTGTGCATATGTTGCAAGAAAGGGTGTAGAGGAAGAAATCTACCGTAGAAGAAGAACTGTTTGAAATCACACAACAAAAACAAATAGCTTTCTGCTCGCGTGCTGAACTGTTGTCTTTATTTGCGGCTTTCAATGCATGGAGTCAGCGGAGGAGAAAGCGATCACGTGACTTTTGGCGAAAAAACAAAAGAAAAGTCCGACTCCAGATCAGGAATGAAGGAGAATTTTAACATTTTGTGTCACAAAACATTCCTCCATGCCTCGCGACGCCGTTTCCACGACCACAGCGGCGCAGACAGCTGCAGAATCTGGCGTGAAGACTGTCGGTGAGGTCCACACCCGACCTGTCAATCAATTTGGCGCGCGCGCTAGGCTTGCGGAGCTTCAAAATCTAGGAGGTGCACGACCACGCGCGAAACCAACGCGCTGGCCAAAGCGCGGGGGCGGGGACTTCGCGATTGCGTCACTTTGGCCGCGCGCCCTATGCGACGCGTCAACTATATCCTAAGCTTTATGTCCCACCACGTGCTTTGAGGTCAGAGGACCGGGTACTTTTAAGAGTTCCAGGAACTCGTCTTAAACTCAGAGGTGACAGGGCCTTCTCTGTAGCAGGACCAAGACTCTGGAATGAGTTACCGCTGCTTGTCAGACAGGCCCCCTCCCTCTCGGTTTTCAAATCCCGTTTAAAGACCCATTACTATTCTGTTGCTTTCAACACCAGCTGATCTGTGTTTGGTCGTTTTATTTATGATCTGCAATGTTTTTATGTCTTTTGTTTTGTACTTCATTGTGTGTGTTGCCTGTTGTTTGTTTGTTTGTTTGTTACAGCACTTTGGTCTGGCCTTGTCGCTGTTTAAAGTGCTTTATAAATAAAATTGGTATGGCATGGTAAAACCAAGACCTGCACCTCTTTTCAGTGCACACAGGAAATCAGTAGCTTTCTCTAACAGGTAAAGGGAAGTTGTTGGCTCACAGGTGAACTCCATAAGACATACCGGTAATCAAAATTAAAGCTGCAAGCAGCATTGAGGCCCTCGCAGCATTGAGGCCCTCGCAGCAAAGCGCCGCTCCGGCCTTATTGCGGCGACCGCGGGAGCTCCAGCTCATCCGCTCGGTCGCCATCTCGAACGCTCTCGTGCCTATCCCGCATCCGTTTGCCAGGAACAGTTAGCGAATACAGTTTCAGTCTTTTATGTTACACAGGACGAAGCTGGAAGAGCGACCCAATAATCGTGAGTTTCTTGTGTGACTGGGCGGGGCTTAAGTGATGTTGTGAATCAACAATACCAATTTTTCTTTATGTGCTCATTGATCAAGTACAAAAAAATCTGGTGCAGATGGGATTATGTATCACTGAGAGAGGGGTCGCACTGGAGTAAAATTTTCAACAACAATATCAATGTGTAGAAAAGTGCTCACTGAAGAAGTACCATAAATTTGATGCAGATCGTTTGATGTATCACTGATCTGTAACTGTTGGAATAATGTAGGTGGCACACTTGAGTCAAATTTGAAACAACTAGAAGTGGCCCCAGATAATGCACAATAAATCTAACAGTTTGGATGGTCTGTCATAGACATACAGTATAACAGTTTGAATCATCTAGGGGGCGCTCTGGAGTCATATGTTAAACCACAATATCAATGTGTGTAGAAGTACTCACTGATGAAGCACAATAAATCTCGTGCAGATCGGATGATGTATCACTGAGATATAACTGTAGTAAAAATATATGGGGCGCTGTGGAGGGTGTATTGGCCACTTATCATGGACGCCTGTTGAAGTGGTGGATAATGATCGATCGTAGCGATTTTGGTAAACTTGGGTTCAAATCTGTGGAATTTAGAGCCAAACATATGGCAACAGCGTCACTTCTGAGATTATCACGCCGCCATGCCCACATCCTCCATTGAAAACTGTTTGTAACTTAAAATAAGTCAGACCAACCTGGTACTGTATATGTCTTCTAACAAAGGATCATCCTGATTAGTTCAAGGGTGTCAGAGAGGGAGCATTTTCAAGTTAAAAAAGTGACTTCCTGTTCTGACGGGCGGGGCTTCGATGACGTCACAACATGACCACAAAGGATTGTCGGGCATCCAACAGGGATGACTCTTTCCAAGTTTGGTGCATTTCAGTTTTTCAATGTGAAAGTTATAGCTGTTTGAAATTTATGGTGTGAAGTGCAAATTTGAGGCCTGGCCACGCCCCTTGAGCATAAACGAAAACGCAAGCTTTTGATAACTTTTACTGTCCAATGTGTTAAGGGCATATTAACCAAGTTTGAAGGCAATCCTTCAAAACCCCTAGGAGGAGTTTGTTAAAATCCGTAATTCAAAACGCCGGAAAATGACCCTTTGACCTAAAATGGCCGACTTCCTGTTGTTTTAGGACCAGTGCTCCAAGAGACTTTTTTGTAGGTCCTGAGAAAATACAGATGTTCACAGAGTTTCAGAAATGTCGGGCCAAAAATGGCTTGGGGCTGAGGTTTTACAATATTCTAGGGGGTGCTGTGGAGACTATTGGACAATTATCATAGATTCCTGTTCAAGGGGTGGGTAATGATCGATCATACTGATTTTGGTACTCCTCGGATCAAATCTGTGGATTTTAGAACTAAACGTATGGCAACGGCGTTATGTCTTACTTCGCCACGCCCACATGCTCCACCCAAAACAGTCAGTGTTGGAAAAGCTTGTTACACCAACATGTCTTCAGTCACTGGACACACTGTCACGCTGATTAGGTAACAGGGGTCTGATCGGGACTGTTCAACGTAAAACTTTACACTTCCTGTTGTCAGGGGGCGTGTACAGAGTAGAAGATGTCATGATTTGACCATTCAGTATTGCAGGGGACCGGATGTGGGTCAATCACTGAAGGGTTGATGTACAGTATTAGACAGTTTTCATGTAGGTGCTATTAGCATTTCGTTTTTCATGGCGAGATGTCTAACTTTGACGTCTGGCTCCGCCCCTTCACCATGCTTCAAAATAAACCGTTTTGATAACTTTAGGTCCCCTATGCCTTATGAAGAAACCGGCCAAGTTTGAACCCGATTGAGGGAAATCCCTAGGAGGAGGAGTTCAAATGCGGAGGCTGTAAACTGCCAAAAAGGTGTGAAAATTTGGTCATTGTTCCAAAATGGCCGCCTTACTATTTATCGTACAATGTTGGTGCCAGAGGGTTTTCTTTGCATCTTGGTGAATTGGACAAGTGTACAGAATTTCATGATTCTACGTCAAAGTAAGGCCAATGCGGAGGGTAGGTGGCGCTCTTGAGCCGTTTCTGTTGCGATTTTGGCCACGCCCCCAAAATACGTAATTTTTCACCAGTCCTGATGCGGCCACCAAATTGGGTGAGTTTTGGGATATGATAAAGCCCCAAAAGGCCAATCATTTGGCAGAAAAAATTGCAGGTCGGGCCTGAACAGAGCGATTACAACAGGCCTTCGCAGCGCCTTTGCTGCTCAGGCCTAACAAAGAAAACATAAAAAATGTGCTGTTTAACAAAATGAGTTGATAATGGAGATGCTGGTGGTCGGCGCAGTGGCCTGCTGGGGGCAGGAGGTCGTTCAACTCCATCAGGCACCAGCAGGGTTGGAAGAAAATGCTGCAGAAACCAAAACCATGTTGTTGGATAATAACTTGCACTCTGTGCACGGCATATAGGTGGTTGGGTGGTTGCAAAAGCACAACCAAGAACAAAGTGACTTAATCACAATGCACTGTTCCGCTGAACGCCACAGGAAACCATCTCTGCATGCAACCATCAGATTGTACGACTGAACGGTGATACCAGTTTTTTTTTAATATTACAAATAACACCCACACCAAGCTGTTATTGATGAGTTCACCAGAATTATTTTTCCTTCCTCCCCTCCCCGTCTTTTCACTTACTGTACTGCATTGAGTTCTGACTCTGTTAAGTTCATTTTAATTATTATAGTCTTTTATTCTACCTATTAATGTAGGGGCAGAACATTTTCCTCCTGAGGATGAATACGTTACATTTGAAATAAACTGAATCCCAACAGCTTGTACTGTATTTTAATTTTTAACATAATTTGGTTCTTTGTGCCGCAGAGCTTTGAGGTTGGCCAAGAACACGCTAAAACGTTTGTGTGCAGACATTTTTGTCTCTGTCACCCATATTAGAAGTAAACATTGAACAAACATGACTGCTTCTTCATCGCCTTCCATCGGCGAATGATAAATATCTTCATAAAATTATTATTCATTCTGAAATGATCGATGTCATGATTTTAGTTACGAGGGAAAGGCCAACGCAGAAGCAGAGATCTTAAAGGTGGAAAAGCTCCTCCACACACTCACAGTTCACAGAACCCAAAATCAAATCCACTCACAGTTCTGAGAAAAACTTTACAGATAAAAAAAAAAAACTGCAGTTATTAAGCAGATAAATAATCACTATTCTATGTCTCAGGTGAAAAAGTAGGTCATTTGTTTTAACTTTAATTTAAACCTTAAAAATAAACACTGCCAATTAAAAACAGGCTAAACTAGGTTTTTGATTAACCATCATTCACCCTTTTACACTTCATTGAATGAGAAGTTTAATGAGGACTGAAGAAAAACAATCTGCTGATGTGAGGCTTTAAAAGTCTCTGAACGGATTTGTACATCTCCTGGAAGCTTCTCTAGCTTAATTTACAACTGATTTAACTTTTTAAAAAGGAGCCAAACCATCTGAATTTTATAAACTTGAAAAATATTCACATTCATTACAAAAATAGTCTTTGCTCCATTTGGTTTTGTGCTAAACTTTTTCTACCATTACTTAATGTTTTGCTACATTTAGCTACTATTTTGCCTGTTTTGCTACTTTTAGCTAGCATTTTGCTACTTTTAGCTACTATTTTCCCTCTTTTAACTAGTTTTGTTTCTAATTTCATCAGTCATTCAGCTCTGTGTTTACGCTGTATTTTAGCAGGAAATGCAATTACTCTTAATTTAATCTAAATCTAGTTAGATACACACCAAATCAATTCAAACCACTACAGTCCAGTTCAATATCAAATGTAAAATTTTAACATGTTGTAGTTTAATTCAACACTAAGTAGACACTGTTTAAATAACTGATGTATACCATTACATGGGTCCATAAAGAAGAAAATACATTTTACTGAACAAAAATATGTGAAGAGAAATTTGAATGTGCCCCCAAAAAAATTCAAAGGTTTTACTCAATGTGACACTTTAAGCAGGTATCAATCAAAAGCTTTGAACAACCAAACAAGTCTTAATGGTTTCACATCAATTAATATCTTACAACTTGTGCTTATTAAAAACAAAACCACTTTTTCCTTTAATAAACAAGGATATGCAGCCGATGTGAGCCTGTTCAATACAAATCAGACATTTGAGGGGAGAAAAAAAACACTTTGTACACTGAAATCTGGTTGATGCACGTTTCACACAACCCATTAAGGTTTTATTTGCACAGTAATGCTCATAAACAAGACAAAAACCCTCCACCTGGATGCATCAGACCTAAAAAATAATCAGTTTCAGTCATGCATTAATCCCCGTGTCATTTATGAAAATGTCCTGTATTAATCCCATTTGCTCAGTTTTGCTTACTTACAACATATTATTATTATTTTAACAGAGTTTGGTGTTCCGTGAACCAAAAAGATCAAAAAGACACTGACAGATTTACAAAAGCAGAGGGATGTAGGGACTGGAAGGATCTGCAAAGAGGTAGATAAAATAAGTAACAGGCGATCATGGGAAGCTCTCTTGATTTGAGGCAGAAGGAGAATATGCTTATTGTTTCAGGCTCGGAGGAGGAGGCATAGAAGATTCCAGGTTCTGGACAACATAGGCAGAACCCCAGGTCTGTAAAGGCACAAAGGTATAAGTTTTCACAATATGTGGCTGAAAAAACACAAAAAGGATGATAAGTCATCAGAAACAAAAACCCAAAAAATATTTGCAATGGCTATAGGTTGAATTCATTATAGGTGAACCAATTCTAAGTGTCAGTAGTCTGGCTTCAGTTTTTATGCAGTCTCAGGTCATCAGGACAGCAAATTACTCCAGTTACCAGTAGAGAAAACAGGAAGTGACACAATATGCCTTAACACAAATGTCCTCCCTGTCCTTCCTTTACACACTATATAATAATAATGAATAATAATGAATTCAATTTATAACGCACTTTTCATTAATGAAAATCTCAAAGTGCTAAATACAGTATATACAGTATGAGGAAATCTGGAATGGCAGAGAAGCATATTAGAATGGTACAGGACATGTATGAGGACAGCAGGACATGTTAGACTGGTACAGGACATGTATGAAGACAGCAGGACAGTGGTGAGATGTGCTGTAGGAGTGACAGGTGGCTTCAAGGTGGAGGGAGTGCATCAAGGATCGGCTCTGAGCCCCTTCTTGTTTGCTCTGGTGATGGACCGACTAACAGATGAGGTCAGGCAGGAATCCCCATGGACTATGATGTTTGCAGATGACATTGTGATCTGTGGTGAGAACAGGGAACAGGTGGAAGAGAACTTGGAGAGGTGGAGGTATGCACTTGAAAGAAGAGGAATGAAAGTCAGCCGTAGTAAGACAGAGTACATGTGTGTGAATGAGAGGGAGGCCAGTGGAACAGTGAGGCTACAAGGAGCAGAGGTCACAAAGGTGCAGGACTTCAAGTACTTGGGGTCCACTGTCCAGGAAAATGGGAAATGTGGTAAAGAGGTGAAGAAGAGAGTCCAGGCAGGATGGAGTGGATGGAGAAAAGTTTCAGGAGTGATTTGTGACAAAAAGGTGTCAGCAAAGGTCAAAGGAAAAGTTTACAAGACAGTGGTGAGACCAGCTATGTTGTATGGTCTGGAGACAGAGACATGGACAAAAAGACAGGAGAAAGAACTGGAAGTAGCAGAAATGAAGATGCTGAGGTTCTCCTTAGGAGTGACAAGGATGGATAAGATCAGGAATGAGATAATCAGAGGTACAGCACATGTTGAACAACTGGGAGATAAAGTTAGGGAGGCCAGACTGGTTTGGACATGTCCAGAGGAGGGACAGTGGGTATATTGGTAGAAGGATGTTAGAAATGCAGCTGCCAGGAAAAGGACATACCGGTAAGAAAGATGACACACCATATACAGTACTTTTAAATGTATATTCTCATTCATACATGATAAACATATTGATGGACAGTACAGGTACAGTAGCATGGACACTTCCTGGGGGTTGAACCCCCAACCATCTACAGTAATTAGCACCCACCCTATCACTTGGCTGATCCACCCTCAAAAGTGGCTTCAAGGATTTATGTGTATTTTGCTTCATCCATATTTCCTTAAACTGTGTCCACTTTCCCAGTCCCTGCTAATGAAAACCATCCCCCACAGCCTGATGCTGCCACCACCATGCTTCACTGTTAGAGTCAGAGAGTCAGAGAATCTTTATTGTCATTTGCACCACATGTTGTACATGTGATGAAACAAGATTATGTACACAGGGTCCCAGTTACATCCAACAACAGAATGTAAGAGAAGAACAGTAATAACATCTAAGATATGAACTAAGAAAAACATCAACTAAAAATACACTAAGCACTAATATCGTAGAAAAACGCAAAAAAAGTAGAAAAACGTTAGCGTAACGTCCTCAGAGTTTTGAACCAGTTGTTAGGTAGAAAATCAACTTAAACTCCAGGACAATTCAGAAAGAATACAGAGTGAGAGAATACTTTTGAAACCAACTTATGGTTTAGATGTTGTTGTATTTCTTTATGACTGGAGCACACTTTTTGAGTCCCAGACTGATGTACCTGTCATTGCTGTTAGAATACATTTCATGAGCTGAGAATCATCAGAAAAGCTTTTATACCAGGGGGGAACAGCGTTAAAAAAACAAGTATTTCCAACACGTTTACAAATAGTCACAGCCATCTGCAATTTTAAATTTCATTTGGGATTAGAAAATAAGTAAAAATACTAAAATAAAGCACTCAAAACCATAAAATCACCCCCTTCCTTTCCAAAAAAGAAAGAAAAAAAAAGATCATATCCATAAACTAAAAGAAGGGTCATAAAACATGTTTGCCTGAGCACAACTTATTGGTAGCTTTTAGTCAAAAAACAAGTTAATTTGCATGTTTATGATGAACAGGAGGGAGAAGGGGGAGTTTTGGCGGATCAGAGGAGATGGTTAGGGAAGATAAGAGGGGGTTTCAGTCAGATAGAAATATTGACTGTACTTATATATCACCTTTCTATCTTATCAAGATACTCAAAGCACAAATATCAGATTGACACTGCTCAAAATTCACTCTTGTCACGCAAGAACAGGAACTCTGAGACTTGGCTTGATAAAATCAAAACGTCTGACACTTTAAGCGACAGCTTAGATTTTGATAATCAGTGCAAGACTATATATTTTTTAGAAATCTTAACAATAAAAATAAAAATATAAGGCGGCTCAGTTGGTAGAGCTGCTGCCTCAGTGAGAAGGTTGCCAGTTCAAAATCCCGGTCTGGGAACCTTTCTGGGTGGAGTTTGCATGTTCTCTATGTGCATGTGTGGGTTTTCTCCGATTACTCCAGTTTCCTCCCACAGACTATAACATGCATGACTGGTAACTCTAAATTGTCCCTAGGTGAGTGAGAGAGTTTGTCTCGTTTGTCTCTATGTGTCCCGGTGATGGGCTGGAGACCTGTCCAGGATGTCCCCCGCCTCTCACACTGTGTGACTGCTGGATATGGGAGCCAGTGACCCCTGCGACCCTAAAAGGAAGAAGTGGGTAAAGATGATGGATGGATGGAATAAATTGTTTTTATTTTATTTAGCTTGTTAAATCCAGTCAGTGCAGATTAGCTCTGATGCAGCATTTATTCATTTTATTCCTAAATAATTTGCAGCTTTCATAGAAAACATAATATTTATGGGCTGAGCAATGATCCAAACAGCATACAGTATTGTGACCAAAAGCTTCTGTGCATGGAACATGAAACCCACTGGCACATTTCCCCCACCCGCTGGTTATTCATAGGTAATTATAACTGTGTGCATTTACCAGTCTAACCAACCACAAGTGACTAAAAGTTTCACCTTTGTGCGAGGGATTACCACCAATGGGCTCTCACTTTAAAATGTATTGTGATTAAAAACTAATGGATTGAAAATGTCTCTTTCATTATGTTAATCTCTACAACAGCAGCTCTGATTTGATCTGTAACCTGCTGATTAGGTTTTTCATGCAGATGTTGAGCTAAGTTTCTGTTCGCAGAGGGGTATGCTTCCACTTATCCTTCAACCTCCGTCAACACATGGCAATCATTCATCATTCAACACTTGCCCTTCTCAAGGGCGGACGTCTCCTCTCGGCCTCTGCTTTGCTTTTGTCTTGTCTCTCTCATGATTTTGTCTAGTAGTACTACTAAAAATGTCTCCACTTCACATCATTTGTGCGGCAGCAGTTTAGATTAACAGTCGGGCACTAGGACCCCACGGCATCTCAGTCAAGCTGTGTTGTGAGAGCGGCTTCCCCCTCAGCCTCTGCAGCTACGTGCTGAGAAGAAGAGTTTCTTTATCTCACTCTTAAAACAGAGCAGATTTATGCCGGGTTCCCACCAAACGTGTCAAAACGCACGAAGCTGAAGTTAGCTTCCGATTCCAGCTTCCGATTCGGCAAATGACTAAAGGGATATTACAACTAATTTTTCAGTACCTTGAGCGGGTTTAATCTGCTCTAGCTCAGAAACCACAAGACCTAGACTCTTCAAACCAGGACTATATTGTTCTAGACTAATAGAAGAATATATAAAACTAAGTTTGAGCTTTGTGAAACCTTTTTCTGATTTGTGAAACTTCCACAAAGTTTGTTTTTCATCATTTTTAGGCTACTGGACCACATTAGACCTGGTCCAGGTCAGAAACCACAAGACCTAGACTCTTCAAACCAGGACTATATTGTTCTAGACTAATAGAAGAATATATAAAACTAAGTTTGAGCTTTGTGAAACCTTTTTCTGATTTGTGAAACTTCCACAAAGTTTGTTTTTCATCATTTTTAGGCTACTGGACCACATTAGACCTGGTCCAGGTCAGAAACCACAAGACCTAGACTCTTCAAACCAGGACTATATTGTTCTAGACTAATAGAAGAATATATAAAACTAAGTTTGAGCTTTGTGAAACCTTTTTCTGATTTGTGAAACTTCCACAAAGTTTGTTTTTCATCATTTTTAGGCTACTGGACCACATTAGACCTGGTCCAGGTCAGAAACCACAAGACCTAGACTCTTCAAACCAGGACTATATTGTTCTAGACTAATAGAAGAATATATAAAACTAAGTTTGAGCTTTGTGAAACGTTTTTCTGATTTGTGAAACTTCCACAAAGTTTGTTTTTCATCATTTTTAGGCTACTGGACCACATTAGACCTGGTCCAGGTCAGAAACCACAAGACCTAGACTCTTCAAACCAGGACTATATTGTTCTAGACTAATAGAAGAATATATAAAACTAAGTTTGAGCTTTGTGAAACCTTTTTCTGATTTGTGAAACTTCCACAAAGTTTGTTTTTCATCATTTTTAGGCTACTGGACCACATTAGACCTGGTCCAGGTCAGAAACCACAAGACCTAGACTCTTCAAACCAGGACTATATTGTTCTAGACTAATAGAAGAATATATAAAACTAAGTTTGAGCTTTGTGAAACCTTTTTCTGATTTGTGAAACTTCCACAAAGTTTGTTTTTCATCATTTTTAGGCTACTGGACCACATTAGACCTGGTCCAGGTCAGAAACCACAACACCTAGACTCTTCAAACCAGGACTATATTGTTCTAGACTAATAGAAGAATATATAAAACTAAGTTTGAGCTTTGTGAAACGTTTTTCTGATTTGTGAAACTTCCACAAAGTTTGTTTTTCATCATTTTTAGGCTACTGGACCACATTAGACCTGGTCCAGCTCAGAAACCACAACACCTAGACTCTTCAAACCAGGACTATATTGTTCTAGACTAATAGAAGAATATATAAAACTAAGTTTGAGCTTTGTGAAACCTTTTTCTGATTTGTGAAACTTCCACAAAGTTTGTTTTTCATCATTTTTAGGCTACTGGACCACATTAGACCTGGTCCAGGTCAGAAACCACAACACCTAGACTCTTCAAACCAGGACTATATTGTTCTAGACTAATAGAAGAATATATAAAACTAAGTTTGAGCTTTGTGAAACCTTTTTCTGATTTGTGAAACTTCCACAAAGTTTGTTTTTCATCATTTTTAGGCTACTGGACCACATTAGACCTGGTCCAGGTCAGAAACCACAAGACCTAGACTCTTCAAACCAGGACTATATTGTTCTAGACTAAGAGAAGAATATATGAAACTAAGTTTGAGCTTTGTGAAACCTTTTTCTGATTTGTGAAACTTCCACAAAGTTTGTTTTTCATCATTTTTAGGCTACTGGACCACATTAGACCTGGTCCAGGTCAGAAACCACAAGACCTAGACTCTTCAAACCAGGACTATATTGTTCTAGACTAATAGAAGAATATATAAAACTAAGTTTGAGCTTTGTGAAACCTTTTTCTGATTTGTGAAACTTCCACAAAGTTTGTTTTTCATCATTTTTAGGCTACTGGACCACATTAGACCTGGTCCAGGTCAGAAACCACAACACATACCTTCTTCAAACCAGGACTATATTGTTCTAGACTAATAGAAGAATATATAAAACACAGTGTGAGCTTTGTGAAACCTTTTTCTGATTTGTGAAACTTCCACAAAGTTTGTTTTTCATCACTTTTAGGCTACTGGACCACATTAGACCTGGTCCAGGTCAGAAACCACAACACATAGACTCTTCAAACCAGGACTATATTGTTCTAAACTAATAGAAGAATATAAAAAACTAAGTTTGAGCTTTGTGAAACGTTTTTCTGATTTGTGAAACTTC
>JBBPBX010008612.1:0-16616 GCA_038048925.1 Garcialebias charrua
GCACAAGAAAACAAGAGTGTTTCGTTTTGCTTTCAGCAGTTGAAACTTGCCGTGGCATTCAAACCTGGAAATGTGCTAATATTGTTCCCTGTAGATAGACGGATGCAAACAATTGGAGTAGCAGATTGTTTCTGTTTAAAAAGAACAGCGGGGAAAACTAAAACAAAACCTAAGCTGACAATCATTCCTCTTAAAAGGAGGCAAGTCACATTATTTTTATTCTTTTACCGAGTACCGTAACAGATTATTTTTATTCAACTTGTTACATATTGTACTTTACATTGGTTTCACAATTTTTTAAGTCTTCACGTGAGTTCCTTTGTAACATGCAGCTTGCACAACATTTAATCTCAAAACACACTAAAGCTACCAAAACAATACATTCACGTGTGTTGTTATTCTGACACAACTTGTGCTCGACACTATAATTTTGTAGGATTTCCTGCGAGCTTAAAAGCTTTACAATTTCTATTTTCTTGCTTTGTAACTATGACAACTCCATCACACTTATCACAAGTCTCAAGAGGTTTAAGGAAACTTTACTACAGTAGCTGAACTCCCAAGGCTCTTGACGCTCAACTGCGTTTAGAACAAGTTGTATTTAGTTTGATTGGCTTGTCAACACATAAAACACAAAATAATCCAAACAATGAAAGGCAACCAAACATCAAGGTTGATGGGTGAGGGCATGGGTTCAGGCTTAATAGGCGTTATATAATTTAAGCTCCTGAGTTTAAGATGTATAGTCACATTTGGAAAAGCAAACCTCCTGAGGAGCAGAGTCAAGGCTCAAAACACCTTACAACCATTTTAGCACCTCTGGTTAGGAAATGCCCTGCATCACATGGAGAAATTCACTGATTTTTCTCAGCCAAGTTTAACACCTGAAACCGGCCCCAGGTGAAATCATCCTGTCGTTGGATGTCACCTCATTTTTCACACGCAACAGAAACTGTCAAGAAACAAATTCATCAAAATAGCTCTTTGAAAAACAGGACCCAACTTCACCCCCTGACCAGATGTGTACCCTGCAGGACCTGTGCCTCCGGACTATCTGTTCCAAATGAAAAATGACAAGAGATGTGGATGAGACAAGTGCTCTCTAGTGTCACCTAGAGGTTGACTGGTATGGCCGTTTTTATGGTTGGAGTCATAGGACACTATATAAAGCCCATTTTTGTTAGTATTTTTTTTTTAGGTCAACACTAGTGGAGTTTATCGTAGACAAATTACCATCTACATGATTTTGAAATAATAAGCTCATAAATCTGGGCACATGCTCATACTGAGATGTGTAATAGTCAATGAAGTAGCAAAAGGCACAAAACATTTTATAAACCCTTCCCAATTTTCTTTTAAAATAAAAAGCTGCTAACAATTTGTAGATTTGATATAGATGTGGCATTGTTGTTTCAAAATTTAGTTAGTGTTGAAGTAAACATTTTGTGGTCTTCCAGTGTCATGCTCAAGAAAAAGCCCCCTTGCAGCAGGAAATACTGTTTAGCACAAAGGTGGAAGATAACGTTCAATACTGTGCTGCCCACAGATATGCTTGCCTCTATATGTGCTGTATGCATGCATGAACGAATATACACACATAAATACAGTACACATATATCCACCAATGTATATTAATCATGAATGTAGTACTCCCTACCACCTTGTGCATGTACATATGGTCTTTTTCCAATTTTGTGTATTCTGCTTCTTTTTGGATTATTCCATGTATCTTTTTTTCTGTATAATTAAAACATGCTACTGGATGCCTCAAATTTCCCCCATGGGGAGGGAGGGATATACATAGACAGACAGACAGACAGTACTATGTATGTATGTATGTATGTATGTATGTATGTATGTATGTATGTATGTATGTATGTATGTATGTATGTATGTATGTATGTATGTATGTATGTATGTATGTATGTATGTATGTATGTATGTATGTATGTATGTATGTATGTATGTATGTATGTATGCATGTATGCATGTATGTATATATGTATGTATCTGTTCATCAGCTTATTTTACTAATAGGTATGGCCCCTTATGATTAAAAAAATGGTAATAATCAGTCTAAATAATCATCCAATGCATACGGTAAATCAGTCTATCCAGTGTCACCCAACGAGGTCCGCCTCTGCATGAACAAAATGGAAAGCAGAGCAAACTCCAATCAGGGATCAATATCCCCCACTCTTTCAGATATGTCAATGACACCTGGGACAATGTCCAAGTTCAAGAAGTAGAAACCTTCAGTTAACACATCGACTTCGTTGACAACAACATTAAATTCACAAGAGGGGACACTAAAGATAACAAGCTGCCTTTTTTGGACTGTTCTGTGTGCATTAAAAAGGACGGAAGGTTAAACATTGAAGTACATCTAAGAAACGTATAGACACACAGATCAATACGGCCTGTTTGACTCTCGCCAACTGCAAGAATACAAACTGAATTTCATCAGAACTCTACACCGAGGGTTCCCACTAAGACAGAAGTGAAAGAAAAAAAACAAACGCATCATGAAAGCATTTCATAACTTGTGGCTATCCAAACCAAGATCTTTGTCCAGTCGGCTGAGCAAGCTGGGAAAAACAACCAAACATAAAAAATACAGTGGCACAAAGATATTTTCATACCACTCCTCTTCAAATCTAACATAACCCTCAGACAGAAACTGGTCCACATTCTGGGATTAAAAAACACAAAAGCAAAGCAATGTGGTGTATACAGACCACTACAGTTAAGAGTACTCAACCCTTTTTAGAACAAAAAAAGAAGAAGAAACTTCCCAAGTGCTTGCCCTAACAGATAAGAGCTCCTTAGGTTAAGACTCGGTTGTCCACAAGCACGTCAAAAGATTAGGAACACCATTATTGAGGACACTAATGTCCACACTGGATACCAAAAAAACAGATGCTTTTAGAGAACATTAAACTAAGCCATCGCTGGCTTTTTTCAGACATTAGTAGCACTTTATCAGCACAAAAAAGACATCTCAATAAGCCCTTGCTGATCCTCTTTTGTCAGTCACAGCCCAAACAGAAAAAGATCACCACAGCCTCATTGTGCACACAAACAAAAAAATACAGTATTGTTAAATCAGCCAAGTGACTACTGCAACGTTGATTATAGCGGCCGGTTGCATGCGCCACCCCCCACTTCACACATAAATGTTAATTTGTCTCTGAGACTATTTTCACTTCTAGCTCAGAGGCATGTCACTGATGGATCACCTTCAAACTCCCATCCCTGTCTCACTTTGACACATTAAATCAATGTACAATGAAGTTTCATGCCCAACTTGAAAGTGTTTTGTAAAATAAATAAATAAATATATATATATATATATATATATATACAGTATATATATTCTTTCAGCAGCTCCCTTCTTCAGGGGTTGCCACAGCGACTAACTCGCACAAAGACTTGGCAATTGTTTTTGTGCCGGATGCCCTTCCTGATGCAAAGCTACCACCGCCTTCTGTGTGGAGCAGAGAGCTGCTATCTAGGGTTCCCAGGGGAGCAGATGGTGGGGGTTAAGGACCTTGCTCAAGGGCCCAGAGTGGGGGAAATGAGGGTGGAGGCAGGTGTGGGTGCTTCACCTATCTCACCCACAATTTGATGTTGTCGGCACTGGGAGTTGAATCGATCGCAGACCCATCTTTTCTAATCTCTGTGCCACCACTCCACCAAATAAAAAATAATAATATACAATATAAACAAGTACAGGTAGTCCCCGACTTACGAAGGAGTTCCGTTCTTACGGCCGTTCGTAAGATGGAAATCGCCGTAAGTCGGAAAACACACGAGCCGCCACTTATACACGTACATTTACGGTACTGTACAGTTACCAAATTACCAAGCACTTTGCCTATCCTAACACAGTACCTTACATAATTATCCAAAAACACATACTGTACAGTACATTTGGAGACATAATAAATAGTTAATTTTTTACTTTGAGCTGGTCAAGCCTGTCTCTGTCTTTTTGTATGTTAGCTTGTTGCACGTCCAAGCTCTGCAGCTTCGTGCTGCTTCACACGGTCCAACCTGTTTACAGGAAGGACTGTCAGCATGTTAACTCCATACATTTGGAGCCATAATGAAGGGGAAAAGAGTTAATAACTTACTGGGAGCTGTTTCTCGGTGGTGTTTATCCAACAAGCTGCGCCACGTTAGCATGTTGGTCCCTCCAATAGCTGCGCCTGTTAGCATGTTAGCCCCTCCAAAAGGCTAACGCAACGGTTTCTCCGTGTTTTAGCATGTTAGCTCGGTGTCCATCCAACATCTGAGGCTGCCAGGTGGACATCGAGGCGAGCTCCCGGCCGCAATAAGCCTCTCCGCCGCCCGTCAGCTCCGTGTCCCCGGTGGGTCCGGCGTTAGCATGTTAGCCCCTCGAATAGCTGCACCCGTTAGCATGTTAGCTCGGTGCAACGGAGCGATCGGCGGCTGCTGCTCTGGGCCTGAGACGTCCACAGAGTTCACCGAGCGTTTCCAGTACATTTATCCGTATGAGGCAAACTCTGATCGGACACACGGTCCATCCAAAGCCAGCTGTCGAGGCCGGAGCTAATCGAAGCTGGCGGGCACAGCCGAAAACTGACAGACACTGCCGAAAACTGGTGGAAACTGCATAAATCGGCTTTAAAATAATAATAATAATAATAATAATAATAATAATAATAATAATACGGTACTTTATTTATAAAGCCATTTAAAACAACCCCAGCTGAAACAAAGTGTTGTACACATGAAATCAAGAACATTTAAACACATTAATTTTTTTTTTTTTTTTACTTTCCTTTTCTGGACAAAACATCCCACTCTCCACCTCTGTTACTAATCTTGGAATAAAAATGGACTCCAATCTTACATTTGAAAATCACATTAAGCTTCTGTTTAAAACTTGCTTCTTCCATCTTCGAAACATCTCCAGACTTCGCCCATCCCTAACTTTTTCCGATGCTGAGAAGCTCGTCCATGCTTTTGTCTCCTCCAGGCTCGACTACTGCAACTCCCTGTTTATTGGAATCCCTGCCAAAAACCTACAAAAACTTCAATATATTCAAAACAGTGCAGCAAGGATCTTGTTGAGAGTTCGTAAATTTGAACATATTACGCCCATTCTCCATAACCTTCATTGGCTTCCTGTCGCCTACAGAATTCAGTACAAAACTGCTCTCATTACACATCAATGCTTACATGGAGCTTCACCAGATTATCTGAAGGATATTCTTATTCCATACTCATCCACCCGGTCGCTGCGGTCACAGAACAGTAATCTCCTTCACGTTCCGAGAACCAAATTAAGGACCATGGGAGACCGGGCTTTCAGTGTGGCTGCCCCCCGCCTGTGGAACTCTCTTCCTGACTGTCTGAGAGCCCCACAGTCTGTGGTTGACTTTAAGAGCGGCTTGAAGACCTTTCTTTTCAACCGAGCATACTCTACCTCCTCATGATTCTACTTTTGATCTTAGTTGATATTGTTATTGATTTTACTTGTTTTATTACTTGTTTTATTGACATTTAATTCTGTTGCACCTTGTAGCACTTTGAGATTTTCATTAATGAAAAGTGCGTTATAAATTGAATTCATTATTATTATTTATTTATTTTTTTTTATTTTTTTTTATGTTTTTATTAATATGATGCGTTCGTAACATCGAATTGCCGTAAGTCGAGACCGCCATAAGTCGAGGACTACATGTACTAATCTCAGGTATCAGTTGAAATTTAGACAACCTTTAAAAAATAAAAACAACAAGACTTGGGTCCGTGTACATTCAGGCAGTCCGTTTTTTCATTTGAAACAAAAAATGAAATAACAAAAAAACACTTGTTTTTTCGTTTTTTTACAAACCGTTATCCGATTTCCGATTTTGTGCACAAAACGAAAATGGAAAAAACGGATAACGACGGGTCAGTTTCGATTTTGTAATTTCTTTTATTGACAGCGGATATGACCCGGAAGTTCTCTTTGCCCCGCAAATGTGACGTGTCGAAGCATTTTGTGTGCACATTTAAGAGTGTAGAATGCATTTGAGCATATTTACACAGAACAAACGTATTGTTTAAAAAAACTCTTAACGTTGCAGGAAAAACCGGTATACTACGGAGCCCCCCAGGGGACGTGGGGAAAAAAAAATCTTGTGTGCCCACGCAAAACTATTGCGAGGTAACGCAAAACCTTTTGCTATGAACGGCGGTTCCTTTAAAAGGAATGTGGACCTTCTGAAATAAGCATGTCACGATAGCTCAACTAGTAACGCATCGGATCGCCACTCCAAACCTCACAGGTTCGATTCCCACTTGGGACAACATTTTTTTTTTAGATTATTTATTCATTCCAGATTAAAAAAACACAAGAAAACTATTTACAAAACAACAATAAAAACTTTCAATTATATAATCATTCCTCTTTCTTATTTTGCTTAATGGTTTTTAACTCATCCCTGAAATTCTGACACTGAATCACAAGTTCAGAGGGACAGACAGAGCGCAGGCTGCCGCGTCGGCTCGAACAGCTGATTCCACGGAGCTTGAACGTGAAATATACAACGGAAAATTACTTTTACCACTGCAGCACACACTGGACATCCTTATATTTAAGGCTGATTTCAAAATTCAATTAAATTGAGTGTACTGTCTGCTCCATTGTCGTAATGTTGAGCCATTTTAAACAACAATGCTGCAGATAATACATGTTTTTATTGTGTTTATTCTGTGACACAGTTCACACTTGAACTTGTGATTCTGTGTCAGAATTTCAGGGATGAGTTAAAAACCATTAAGCAAAATAAGAAAGAGGAATGATTATATAATTGAAAGTTTTTATTGTTGTTTTGTAAATAGTTTTCTTGTGTTTTTTTAATCTGGAATGAATAAATAATCTAAAAAAAAAAAAAAATGTCCCAAGTGGGAATCCAACCTGTGAGGTTTGGAGTGGCGATCCGATGCGTTAGTTGAGCTATCAAGATTTTCTTTTTCCCCACGTCCCCTGGGGGGCTCCGTAGTATACCGTTTTTCCTGCAACGTTAAGAGTTTTTTTAAACAATACAAAGTTTGTTCTGTGTAAATATGCTCAAATGAATTCTACACTCTTAAATGTGCACACAAATGCTTCGACACGTCACATTTGCGGGGCAGAGAGAACTTCCGGGTCATATCCGCTGTCAATAAAAGAAATTACAAAATCGAAACTGACCCGTCGTTATCCGTTTTTTCCATTTTCGTTTTGTGCACAAAATCGGAAATCGGATAACGGTTTGTAATCCATTTTTTTGTTTTGGTTCAATAAACGAAAAAACAAGTGGTTTTTTTGTTATTTCATTTTTTGTTTCAAATGAAAAAACGAACTGCCTGAATGTACACGGACCGACTTGGCCAGGAGTTTTTACAGGACAAAACTGGCAAAGAAACTCACAGAATGGTCAAACGAGTCAGAAATCCTGTATATGCAACTACAAGGAAATTATGAATTTCTTTACATCATAAAAACTTTAAACATTCCACCAGTCAGACGTGGATAAGCCATTCGGATGAAAAGTAATAATAATAATAATAATAATAATAATTAATTCAATTTATAACGCACTTTTCATTACTGAAAATCTCAAAGTGCTACACATATATTGAATGCTACACACATTCATAAACCGGTGGCGGCAGACTACCATGCAAGGTGCTTTCCAGTCCTACCGGGAGCAACTCAGGGTTAAGTGTCTTGCCCAAGGACACAACGACACATGGTGCGGGTCCCGGGAGTCGAACCGCCAACTTTCCGATCGGGAGACGACTGCCATTACCACTACACCACGGCCGCCCCCGATGTAAGTAAGATGTATTCAAGGGAGGATGTCCCGTTGCATTTCATTTAAGCAGTTAGGATTAACATGACCTGAATCTTCACAAACATCAAATACAAACTTTCTCTTTCTTACACTTTTTCACACGCACACACACACTTACAACCGCTTTAGATGAGCTGAGCTCTTACTAATAGTTGCATCATTACCACAGATTAATTAAAGCTAGCACAACATCGAGCCAAATCTTTGCTTGCACTTAAAGTCAGTGCATTACTGACTCGAAAAGTGGTCTCCACCAAGGCATGAGTGACTAGTACAAGTTTGGCAAATCAAATTCACTGCTTAGAGGGAGGTCAGAGAGGCTGCGTGAGCACAGTCATAAATGTCTGCTTTGTTAATATGAGATGTACCAATTTATTATGGCGAGACACGGGTTAACATAAAGTGTGAAACGGAGAGGGAGGGAGTCTCCGAGACCGGGACTCTGAGCATATTTGAAGGCAGGTTGTGAAACAGGAGGGCTGCACAGTCTTTGATCAGAGTGCATGGGAGACAGCACCATGTCAACAGTTTACACACATCCATGTCAGCCGTCCCCTGTGGGCAAAGGATTAAAGCCACAGCATTTCTGATGGAGCCAAGCAGACAACGAAGGCAGTGCCGGGCCTGAAGGAGAAGAGCTGTTCTGTACGCAGACAAAAACACACAAACCTCAAAACAGCGGTAAATTATGTAGCTTAACAAGTAGTTTAAATGAGACAATACATACAACTGCTTTGGCCTTTTTTCTTTTCTTTTTTTCTCACTTTGATTATCTTTTTTAGAAAGATAGGGAGAAAAAAAAAACATTCAAAAGAGCCACAGAAAAACACTTTGTACACTGGATATTCCTACAAAATCATTTTCCTTTTCCATCGCCCCAAGGAGTGTTAAATCATCTACACCACCATTAAGCCCCACTATTTGTTCCATAATATCACATGCAACAACAAGCCAAGAACCCCTGAGAGCCCTTGAAAAACAGCAGCCTAACAACAACCACAGGAGCATTTAACTTGCATTAGTCATTGGGGGACGGAGTTAAAATATCAATCACCCGCGTTAGCGTCACATATGTGAAGGGTAGCCAGGCTGGCACATTTGTCACCAGGCGGATTACAGAGGGAAGATTTTTAGCTCTTAAATGTATGCTTATGGAGTTAAAAGTTCAAGGTGATTTCTAATGTTTGCTTCTAAAATGTACGAGAAGTAGTGCAGGAATTCAAAGAAAACTGTCTGGTGGATTCAGTTCTTGTAAGTGGCGCATAAAGGCTCTCCAGCTAAACAATCAATGTGCTTAATTTGATATAAATACCATAAAGTCATATGATACAAAATAAATATGTAATGATTTATATACGGAGAATGGTGTTTTATGCATGCCTGCAAAATTTTGGAAATAAAATGAACTGAAAGACTTGTGCAAGTTTAATGTTTTAGCCGTGCCTACCCTCAGTCAAAGCCTTTGACTTTAAACGGCAAAGCTGTCAAGACATTACAGTACATGTTTGCTATTATCAACAAATCCCCTGGAAACTTTGGACTGTTTATCATTAGCACAGATCTTTACATCTGAGGATTGAATTCCACAGATTGTTTAATTTTCAGTAATTTGCTATCTGCTTCAATAATCTGCTAATCATCAGCTATTTTTAACCAAACATTACCAATTAACTGTGGACTGTTTTCAGATAAGGTTGGGTATGCTAATGTCATGATGTGTGTGATTGTGCGTGCATGTGTGTGTGCATGTGCGAGTGACCTAAAATAAACTCCATGTTCGTGGTAATGAAAGAAGAGCATGTGATGTAAAAAGGGAAGCTCACTGATGTATTTTTAAATTGGTTTGAAATGATTTGATAAAAATTTAGATCTTCAGCATCATGCAGTATGAGGCTCTGAGTGCTTTTTTTTTTTTTTTTTTTTTTTTTACAAATTGGGAAAAACACAGGCAGCATGGTGGCAAAGTTGGTAGAGCTGTTGTCTCTTAGTGAGCAAGTTACCCCGGTAAAAATCCTGGCCGGTGGACTTTCTGGGTGGAGTTTGCATGTTCTCTCTGCATGCGTGGGTTTTCTCCGGGTACTCCAGTTTCCCCCCACATACCAAAAACATGCATGTTAGACTAACTGGTAACTTTAAATTGTCCCTAGTTGTGAGTGAGAGAGTGAATGGTTGTTTGTCTCATTTGTCTCTATGTGTCCCTGTGATGGACTGGAGACCTGTCCAGGGTGTCCCTCGCCTCTCGCACAGTGACATATGGGCACCAGTGACCCCCACAACCCGAACAGGAAGAAGCGGGTAAAGAGAATGAATGGATGGATGGACGTAAAAAACAAACAATTTACTTATATCAAAGTTCATGCTCAATAAACCAGGTAGAAATCCAACAAAGTTCAGTCAGGTCATCTGGACAATTTCAATTTTTTTTAATTTTTTTTTGTAGATGTTTCAACCTTCATCTAAAGGACTTCATCAGTCCGAGGAGGAGCCACAACAAACTCAGTCCCACAAGCAGCACACTCACATAGTGGGTCAACTTGTTTGCTGGTGATAAGATACTTTGCTGTTTTGAACCACTTTGGCTATGGCTGCTTCAGAGGAGTTGACGGGGGAGAGGGTGGGCCCCAGAAGCCATCATATCACCAACAAACGTGGTTGGTCCACTATGGAGATGTGCTACTTATGGGACTAGGTTTGTTGTGACTCCTTGGTCTAATGAAGTCCTTTGGATGAAGGATGGAACGTCTCAAAAAAAAAAAAAAGTCCAGATGACCTGACTGAAGTTTGTTGAACTTACTTATCTTTACACAGCTTTGATGTTTGATGTACTGTTACTGGAAGATTATTATTTTTTAACTGATTGTTTGAAAAAGAGGGGGCAGGTATAATAAGATTTTTTTCTTCTTTCTGCTACCTTTCTTTTTTTATATTTTGTACATTATCGTTTATGGGATTGTTTTGTATTTTTTTTTTATGAACAAATTTTATAAATAAATTAAAAATATTACCCCTAATGTTCCCTAAAATGTACTGCCTTTAAAAACAGATGAGTGTAGATTGCCACATCTGATTAGCTAATTTAAGCATAAACGGAGTTTGTACTACTTCATAAAAAGTAAAACTTTCTTGATAAAATCCTTGAACAGTGTGCATTTTATTTAACAATACGTTTTCCCACTCTGCCGACATGCCTAATGAAGTCGGCGTGAAGAATCGAGGGTTTAAAATGAAGCGGCTACTTTCAAGCACATCAGCGTTGTTACAGTTTTGACATTCTCCTTCAGCTTTATCCCGATTTACATTCAAGCTACATGCTGCCGTTCTGACAGTAGTTGTTGTGAGAGGGGGCACCACAACCCATACCCGTCATCCATCCCCATTTTCACAACTTGTCCCTATAATTAGAGGAGGAGAGAATGCATTTCATTAAATTTACTAATTAGACCAACTACGGTCTAAACAACATTTACATTATCCTGCCTCGAACCATGCTGAACAGAAGTTTTCACGGGCATTGCGAGCGCATAAAGGATGTGTTTTTGATCCCAGTTTGTTATGTATGAGGAAAAAATGTGCATGCTGACGGAGACAGCTGCTGTCTAGGACAAACTCATCTCTGATGCAGAGAGTCAGCTGTGAAATATAAGGACATCTGCTCAGTTTTCTGTTAACTCACATCTTCATGACAGGCACACCTAAATTTCAAATGTGCTCCGTTTTAATGCCAAATGCCTCAGCCTATCCACAGAGCACGACGCTTAAACACCACCACAGTACAAGCCACAGTGGGTTTTAAAAAATATATTAAAACTGGCGCTCTCGGTTACACAGAGAAGCTTTGAAAAAGAAAAAAAAGAAAAAAGCTAAGTGAAGCTTGGTTTTGTAAGCACATGTGTTTCTCTCTCCGTGTGGGAAATGTTGCAAGATATCCCCGGAAGTGTTCGAGTCACACCAAGGACCTCAGGAACACGAGAAATGCCAAGATCAGCCAGAGATACAGCACAGAGGGAGCCGGGCCTTAGGGCAAAAAAACATCAAACTCTGAAATAATAACACAACAGCTCAAATCCCAATGCAGATATTTAGACCCACACAGCTAAACGCAAATGAGCAGCTTCAGCAAAGAGGCAAGCATCAGCTTCCTTGGGCCAGAGAGATGAAGCCATGTTACAGTAAAATTAAGCCAATTAGTCTTGTGTTAAAAAAAATTATTCCTCGAGTGAATGAAATTAATGATTCACATCTTGTCTTTGTGTTTTTTTTTAAAGACTATGAACACAACTGTGTTCACACCTGTCAAGGCTATGAGTTCTTCATGTTAATTGACAGGAAGTGCTACTGCATGCTAAATACTAAGATAATTGTCAGTGTAAGTCGGGGTGACAACAGTCCAAAATGCTAATTCGCATTGAAGATGTGGAGACAAGCAGACGTGGCAACAGGCAGAAATTCAAAACCAACTTTGAATAAGCAAGAAGAAACACCGGGGAACACACACAATTGTGAGCATTGTGTGTTCTACAGCCTTGAGTCTCCTCCCTAACAGAGAGCGCTTTTGTTTGTGTTGCGTTATGGAAGTCAAACAACAAGGCAACAGAATAAGAGGAAGGGCAAAGGAGCCATGAACGACTTTCTCATGTTCAGACATTTGGTCTAAACTTATCAGGGAAAAACTCAACATGACCATTTCATTATAACCAACTTTCAGCGCAGTTACAGTAAATGTCAGATGCCTGCATTCAAAGACGGTTTTCTGCGCTTTAATGCTAAAATATTACATAAGTCAGAGGTGGGAAGGTCTGAGCAGTATGATGTGACATGCGCTGGAGTCTTCTTAAACCTTTTACCACAAGGGAAAAGTGAGAAACATAATACATCATATGTCAAGCTTTGATGGAGCATGTGGGCGAAAAGGTCTAGATGAAAGTCTCAGGCGTCTTCAGTCTTCCTTAAATACAAAGAAGAAAGAAAAAGAAGAAAAAAGTACACACATCCTGGCATTTATTCCCAGTTTAAAAAGCTCCTGGTAAAAAACAATTGCTCTATTGTCTGGCCAAAACTGACTTCTGAATTAAAATTGCATGGCTTCCTGCTGAGAAGTCAGTGTTTAACATATACAATTATAGCTCCTCCTCAGAAATGATGAAATTATACAGTAAATCTTAACTGTGTCAATCAGCTTTTAAATGTGCTTCTGGGCCATTGCTTGTACAGTGAATTAAATGCATTAAAGAGCTGGAGTGATTACTGATTGAGTGCATCGGGGCTCTGATGAAAAACCATTAACAAGATTACACAAAAATCAAGCTTGTGACCCTCAGTAGACCAGCGTGTTCCTTTCACAGACAACAATAAACAAGTTTCACATCTGCGGCCATTCACATGCACCACTGGCAGGAATGTAGACGGCAGCATTCTGACGGGGTCAGGAAATTTTAACGGTGTAAAGTGAGTTTTCATTTTTCAATATGTGGCAATTGGATCACTTAAGTGCCAGGAGCTTATGAGGTCATTCTTCAAAGCATAGCGTGTGCAGTCCTGCATGAATTGTCTAGTTATTGATTCTGAAATATATTCAGCTGCCTCTGGTGGACACGTTACACTCCTCACACTTTAGCAGTGTTCGTCAGTGGAGATGGTTGATTACTGGTAATGTAAATGGGTCCATCTAGGACCGGGTCAGTTACTTGCCCGAGGCACAGCATGGCCACCCAGCCTTAAAATTTATGATGGCGTCTAGCTACAGTTACATGATTTAAAAATGAGCATCAGCAAAATGTTACAGTACCATTGTCAGGTTATGAAATACAACTAGAGTAAAGCTGAAACGTTTGGACTCAAATTAAATACCCAAAGAAATGTGCCTCTGCAAAACACGAGTGCAGAGCGGTGATGAAAAACGCCTAACCTTTGGGTCAGCGCTGGCCATAAATAAAAACACTGCACCAGGACTTTTGCATGCTTCCAAACAGGCTCGTCATGCCTGCCCAGGGCCATACAAGCAGTAAGACCTCCTCCTTTCCTTTTTAAATGCTCTTTGATGTTGGACTCCAATCAATACTTGAAGGCTGAATTTAGAAACGACAGATAAAACCTTAAAGAGCGTTGCACTTGATACTTCTCTAACATCCTCTGTTGTAATCACACTAGTGTTTAATACTGTACAAATAGCCAGAATGGAACTGGTTTAAAGTTTTTTTTGTTTTTTAAAGGATGAAAATAGTGCTGGACAATAATTCAATGTTGCTATATCTCGCAATATACTTTTATTCAAAAACAGTGATATGAGTTTTAAGCATATTTTCGATATTTCTATAGGATTACAGCATTTCACTGACGCTTTTCTTTTTCTGTTCGGGTTGAAGCGGCAGCTTCAGTTTCAACCCGAACAGAAAAAGCTGCAACACAACTATGTAGGTACGTGGTGACATAGATGCTACGCAGAGCTCGAGGCCAGAAGGCGTTAGCGGTCGCAGGCTAAGCTAAGCTCCAACGCGCATTAAGTTTTCGCCTCAAAACGAGTGCCCATGACTGTCAGAATGTGACTGAACAAGGTTTCACAAGTGAGGAGAAAGCAAATGACATCACTGATAAGAGAGGAAAGACTAATTTGGCGGTGTGGAAGTGGTTTGGCTTTCTAAGATCTGATAAACTGCAGGTTTCTTTATGCTGCAAAACGTGACGGAGAGTCGTTCCAACTAGTGGTGGGAACATCTAACTGGTTTAATCTGAAGAGTTTCCACTCAATAGAATATGATGAGAATCAGAAGATGAAGCGCAATAAAGTTTGAGCCAACGTGTCCCTGAAACAACACCCCCAGCGCTGCAAGATTTTTTTTTTATTATTATTATTCATTTATTCATTCAAATTCATGTGCCAAATTGACAAAGACCATGCAGAATAATGTGGTATAATTCCACAGCAGAGAAAGCTATGTATTCTCTGTAAGTAGGTCTAGGAAGAAAAAAATATATCGGTATTGGTTATTGGCCAAATAAGTTTTAACATATTGGCATATCAGATATCGGCCAAAAATCCAATATCGTGCATCCTAATTGTAACATTAACACCAGAAAAAAATACCAGTAGTTATATATTAAGAAAACAAAAACAACTTGAAGAGACTGCACCAGCATTAACTGAGCTTATAGTGCTGTTTATTTTAATCCTAAAAATTGTCACAGTTTCTTTTCTTTTCTTTTTTTTACTTTTAGTACAATTTTATTTATTTTTATTTTAGTTTGCATGGTACATTAGTAAATTCTACAAACACAAATGCTTTCTGTGGAAACATAAGAGTTATTAATAGTTCAAAACCAGAACATGGACAGATTTAAACCATGACAACAGAACAATTTCTGATTTTTTGAAAATGTTCTCCGTTTTCTCTTGTTTATCAGTTCTTACTTTTATGTCTATAATCAAAAGGTTGTCATATTTACCTCTAGCTGAATAAAAATGCATAAAGTTACAGTAGTCCCTCTCTACTTTGCAGTTCAACTTTGGCGGACTCGCTCTTTCACGGTTTTTCAAAGAATGTCAAATTTTATATTACTCGTGTGATTGGGGCAGTACTGTACAGAATAAAAAGTTTAAGAAAAATCTACGACAGGCGCTGCCATTTTATAATTTTCTTTCAATAAGCCTAAACTGTAACGCCAGTCAAAAGAACTACACTACCCAGAAGCCAACAGTGCTTCCTGCCGCTGCTTTTTGCCGAAATGGAGGGAAAGTTTTGCAACGCAGTCAGAAGTAACAACATTAAAGCTGGGGTATGTAAGATTGTAATGTAGTCTGTAACTTTTCAAACAATATATTTTTAACATATTTCTTCACTCTGTCACTATCTACTGACAAACTGATGTTAGACAAAGTAATCTCTGAAAAAAACTATAGTCCCCTTGCTTCTCTATCAGCATTTATAAAAACACTAAAAACACAGAGTGACCAGGACAATGACAGCCAATAAAAACAGAGTTTGTAACCAGCCAATTAAAAACAGAGCTTGAATTTGAATCAGCCAATAAAAACAGAGCTTGAATTTGAATCTCAGCAGAGCCTCCCCCTCAGAGCCATATATGGCTCTGAGGGGGAGGGATCAGAATGCTTTGCCTGTTGAAAATTTTTCTAAGTTCTGCACTCTACAGAAAGTTACACATAGCACCTTTAAGCTCACAGAACTGGCAGGAAAGTCACAAATAATCCTGAAGCTTCCTGAAGCTCAATTATCCATGCACACATAAACCTGGACAGGGCGGTAAAGCTTTGTCGCTGCAGGGTAGGTCTGCCTAACCGGAACCGAGCCCGACCGGAACCAAGGTGCTGTTCTACTGCAGAGCTGGTGAGTAAAATGTTGCTGTACTGTACAGTACATATACATATGTTGTTAAAATGACGTAGGTGTAAGAGTTTAGAACATTGCAAGAGTGTGGAAATGGTTTATAATGCCTTATATATACAGTAAATACTAAAATAAATGTAGCATTCCTACTTTACGTTTTTTTCACCTATTGCGGAGGTGTGTGGAAATAATCCATGTGATAATTGAGACTCTACTGCATCATGAAATCTGTTGTCATATTTTTTAATAAGTAAAATGTAAGCAATCTTGTAACTAAAAATGTAGTGAAAAGTCCCTCAATGTTTGCAGTGCAATAAATCCAGTTTCACTAATCTACACCTATTTAATTTATAATTGATGGTCCAAAAATTACCAAATTGTTCCTTCTGTTAAATTTTGGGAGGAATCCTTTTTTTTTTTT
>JBBPBX010008612.1:25388-49287 GCA_038048925.1 Garcialebias charrua
GATGAGCTGTTGGGGGATGATGGTGTTAAATGCCGAGCTGAAGTCGATGAACAACATTCTAACATAGGAGTCCTTCGTGTCCAGATGTGTGAGAGCTGTGTGAAGGGCAGAGGAGATGGCATCGTCGGTTGAGCGATTAGGTCGGTATGCAAATTGGAAGGGATCCAGGGAGTCAGGGAGGACAGATGTGATGCTTTTCATGACTAGCCGTTCAAAGCACTTCATCAGGATGGGGGTGAGTGCTACTGGGCGATAGTCATTGAGGCATGCGGGCGTTGCCTTCTTTGGGACAGGGATGATGGTGGTGGCTTTGAAACAGGTGGGGACGATGGCCTGGCTCAGTGAGATGTTAAAGATGTCCGTGAAGACCGCTGCGAGTTCCCCTGCACAGTCCTTCAGCACACGACCAGGTATGTTGTCAGGACCAGAGGCCTTCCGGGCGTTAATCTTGATGAATGATCGCCTTACGCTGTCTGAGGACAGCGTCAGCACCTGGCCATCAGGAGAGGGGGGGAGTTTATGTGCTGGTGTGCTGTTACTTGCCTCGAACCGAGCAAAGAACTCATTCAGTTCATTCAGCGCAGAGGCTGAGCTGTCACAGGTCTGGGGGGGTGGTTTGTAGTTTGTGATGGTCTGTATTCCCTGCCACAGACTGCGTGTATCCCTGCTGTCCTTGAAACGGTGAGCTATTTTCCCAGAATACTGCTTCTTTGCCTTTCTGATGCCCCGGTCCAGGTTGTTTCTGGCTGCCCTCAGGCCCACCTGATCTCCCGCTTTGAAGGCAGCATTCCTGGCTCTCAGGAGTCTGTAAACCTCAGCTGTCAGCCATGGCTTCTGGTTAGCCCGAACAGTGATGGTTTTAAGGTTGGTTACATCATCAATGCACTTGGTGATGTATGAACATACAGTGTCTGAGTACTCCTGGAGACATGTGGTGTTGTTTGTGGTAGCAGCTTCTTTGAACATACTCCAATCTGTGGTGTCAAAACAGTCCTGGAGTGCCTCTGAAGACCCCTCTGGCCACACTCGTATCTGCTTGCGGACTGGTTTTGTGACTTTCACCAGTGGCCTGTATGCTGGCTTTAGCATAACACAGATATGGTCAGAAGCACCAATGTGGGGGAGGGGGATGGCTCTGTAGGAATTTTTCATGGTGGTGTAAACCTGGTCCAGGGTGTTGTTTCCTCTTGTTGCAAAGTTTATGTTTCTGTATGTTTTTGGAAGAACACTCTTTAAATCTGCATGGTTGAAATCACCAGCCGTGATGAGAAAAGCATCAGGGTGGGCTGTTTGTTGCTCACTGATGTGCAGATATAGTTCATTCAGTGCCTCACCTCTATCTTTGCTGTTGGAGCTTGGGGGGACATATACAGCAACAATCAGAACAGCTGTAAACTCCCTCGGTAAAAAGAACGGTCTGCATTTAATAGTCATGAACTCCACAAAAGGTGAGCAGTGTTTGTAGACCACAGCAGCATCACGACACCATGCGTTGTTGATGTAAACACAGAGCCCCCCTCCCCATCTCTTACCTCCCTCGAGGGTTCGGTCCGCTCTGTAGCATGTTAGCTGCTCCAGCTGAATAGCATGGTCCAGAACGTTGTTGTTGAGCCACGTTTCCGTGAATACAAACACACAACAGTCTCTCACAGTCTTTTGTGTCGTTCGCAGCAGGCGTATATAATCCAATTTGTTGTCCAAGGAGCGCACGTTAGCCAGAACCATGGATGGGATCGCCGGCCTGTGTGGGCTAGCTGCTAGCCTCGCTCTGATCCCTCCGCGTTTACCCCGCTTCTGTTTCCTGTCACGCCGCTTGTGGCGTTTCCATGGCGGGCGCGGTGAAGCGTCACGCCGCTTGTGGTACTTCCACGGCGGGCGCGATGGAGGGAAGGTCCGGGCTGGCTTCCAGAGCAGCTCGCAGTCACGAAGCTGATGTAACTCCACCTCGAGCTCATGTAGCTTCTCCTGGAGTTCGCTGTTTATTCCCAAATGAGCGGTTTTTCCGACATCAAGCAGGAATTCACGGCTATACTTGCGTTCTTGAACACGTAAACATGACGAAGACGTGCCGGCAAATTGCGGCGTGCAGGACAAGACAGACGAAAGCACCGTGTTGCTGGGAGAGAGAGAAGCCGCAACGTTTGCACGCGCCGCCATGTTGGAAACAATGCTCTGAGAATGTTCATCTAACATGAACCAAAATATTTCACTTTTAACACTAATTTCTATATTTCCAGGCAAGGCAATCGAACCCCCAGTGTCAGAAAGTGAGTTAATATTTAGCAGGCAGATGACGTTCTATTTTACTCAAGGCTCTCTTTGCCATATTGTAATGTACAGTATTTATAACACAGGAACTGTCCATGCCAGACTGTATACCTTCCGCAGCATGAATTTCAGCAGCGACTGTTTAAATACTCATCGACAACTGAAACTATATTAATATTTAATAATGTTTTTCATTTGTTAATAATTTTTCTACACAAGTATGTAAAGATTGAGAGGAAAAATCTGTGGTTTCACTTCTGACGCAGGCAGCTGCATTAATTAAAAACAAGAAAAACACAGCCATGAAGGATTCCTTGCCATATTGATTATATATGAGCTGGAAATGTGTCTCTTAGAAGCATGTAAAAACGAAAGAAAACCCCCCAAAGCAACTGCCAACATCGCTGGGAATATGGTTGCTGCAGAACAGACTGCTCGAGGGTGCTCCATTTCTGAAACTTATGAAAATCCCTAAAGAGATATGACAAAGCCATAGCACAACTGGAAATCGATGTAGCCGGTGGACACACAAGCCTTAGCACTGATCTTTCATATGTGTTCCTCATCATGAAATAAAATATGAAATAGATACACAAATGTATTTGCTGCTGCACATGCACTTTTAATCTGAAAATGCAGACATGATCCCAATAAAGAAAAAAACGGTTACTAAATTAATTGTATATTCTGATCCTTTTTTTTTTTGTAACTTTGTTGAGCAATTGATAAAATATGGAGGAGAAATTTGTCAATTTTAGTGACGTATTGCTCATCAAGCTGCAACCAACTAAATGTTATCTGCCTTTCCGTTCCTTTCCAAGAACGTTAAAAAAAATACGTTGCAAAAACACCAGAGAATTTAGAAAGAAACTGTGACTGATTTGCCAAATCTGCCTCATAATGGTCCAATATGACAAACTACTTGGGAAATGACTCATCTTTATTTAAAAATGCTTCACTTTTAGATAAAGACGAGCACATGGCACATGGAACAGGGAGAAAAACTAAATAGGATACATTTCCAAAAGCTCCTTTAGTATAGAATCACTTACTAGACCCACACATTTCACCTTGTAGCACAGAGCAAGGTTATCTTGAGAAATGCCATTATACACGTGCTCGTTTTGCATTTTACAAAAGATCAATAGTTGAAAAATGGATTCGACTAGAGGTCAATTATTATGGATGCAGACAAGGTCTAATTTATAAAATAGGAAAGTTTAACTATGAATTTTAGAATCATGAAGGAGAATAATTAATTTTGCTTTTTAAAAATAGGGCTGTGCCAAACAATAAATTAGAAAGTTTAAGAATCTGATGATCATGTCTGTTCCTAAAGGGTAAAAATGTAAATCTTTGTTTTCTAAAGGCCAAATTAATATTGTGAATTATCTTGTTTAGCACAGTAATGAAATATTTTTTTTCATAACTTAAGAGCTGTACAATGCACTAAGATTAATAAGCTGACATGGTAAAAAGCACATGAGAGACTAGCCTGGTTAAAACCAGACCCTTGTCCTTCACTTCACTTCGTACTAGGGTCTGGACTTTCTCCTATAGAGAACCGATTCTTGCTGGAGGCGTGGCCTCTGCTGAGGAACAAAACCTTTGGATCTTTGAAAAATTTTGAACAGGGAAAAGCATTCTGCTCCCCCTCAGAGCCATATATGCTGCTCCCCTGTGGTCTGTTGAACTTGACATGTGCTCCGCCTCCTGCTGCATTTTCTCTCGCTGCCGCTGCATATTCTGTGTTTATATGTTAATAAAACGTTCTAAAAAAAATAAATAAAACCATGGAGCTCTGGCCCAGCACACCAGAAGACCAGAAAATCTGCAGGGACTCGGGCAGCAACGTAAAACCCGAGTTTAACTCTCTCGTGAGTGACAACCTGAGGCATTTCCTCATTCAACTCAGCGGAGGGAGAGGGGAGGGAGGAGGGAGCGATCACTTGACTTTTGGCAAAAAAACAAAAGAAAACTCCAGATAAGGGATTAAAGGGGACCACAGATAGGTTTTTAAAATTTTTATGGTGTGTCTGTGGGCTATCCAGACAATGTTCATTCAATTTAATACACAAAATATATCTTAGATAATCAATTATACCCTTTTTAATTCTGCCATTTTTAACTTTCGTTTTGAACGACTGGTTTATGATAATGAGCTCTCATGGCCACGCCCTTCAAAGATCTGTTTACATTTACTCCGCCCTCTGTAAGAGCCAGTATCTCTAATCTGTTGTTGTTTTAAAATTAGCTCTTTTTTATTACTCATTTGACTTACTGTTAGTGCTAGCTTAAGATAACTTACCGAAAGCCGTCTGCGCGCGCCGCCATGAGCTGCTCCTTTTAGCCCGAATCCGATGCTAAAAATAGCTCGTTCCTCCTCCGCCCTTTTAGGTCCGCTCGTTGCATGCGGCGCTTTTGGGAGCGATCTCTGCTTCAGTCCAGACACATACACAAAGTTCACTGAGTGTTTCCAGTTAATTTATCCGTATGAGGCAACCTCTGACCGGACCCCACGCTCCTCAAAAGCTATCAGCTCCCAGCCAGCTCCCGGCCGCAGATGGTCTCTTCGCCGGCGGTCTGCTCGTTTTCCGTCTGCCGGCTGCTCGTTGGGAGCGATCGCTAATACGCTAAAAATTGAACTAAAACGTAAAAATAACAATTGTACTTTATTTATAAAGCCATTTAAAACAACCACAGCTGCAACAAAGTGCTGTACACATGAAATTAAGAACTATTAAACAAAAGATGAGATGAAATCAAGAAAAACAACCGTCACGTTTATTATACTGAAGTGGGTTGAGCCGCACCAGGGCTTGCTAGGTGAGGGGCTGGACTCAGGTTTGGGGTGGGTTGTGGCTGCGGCTTGTGACGTCACAAACCGCAGGATTTGAAAACGAAATGTTTCTATCAAAGATAAATAAATATACTTAGAGTAAATAAACCACTGGGTGCATTTTTTTGGCCCTAGGACTGTTTTTTTATGAAGTACATACCCAAAGTTGAGTAAAAAAACCATTAAAAGGTGAATTTTGCATCTGTGGTCCCCTTTAAGAAGGAACATTTGTGTCACATATAAAACAGTCCTGCATCGCTTTGCATCGCTTTGAATGAGAACATGCGGATGCTCGCTGGCTGCGCGCTGGAAAAGGTGGGGGCCTGGGTGTAGGGGCCAAAAACTCTGCCTTCTGTTCTCTGATTGGTCCGGTCAAAAACCTACCGGAGAAATCCTTCTCTATGGGAGAAGTCCCAGACGGAGCAGTGAAGGGAAAATAGAATTGAGCGGAGCTGCGTCGGAAGGCAAGGGCCAGGCTAATGAGAGACTATTTCCTCAGAAGGCTGAGGCGAGCTGGACTGGGAAGCTCAGTCCTCACCACCTCCTACAGGAGTGCAATGGGGAGCATCCTGTGCTCCAGCATTAATGTGTGGCATGGAGGCTGCACAGCTGCAGAAGAAAAGCTTTGCAGAGCGTGGTGAAGGCTGCACAGAAGACTGTTGGAGTCAGCCTTCCCAGTCCCCACCATCACAGACATCTACACCTCCAGATGCAGGAAGAGGGCCACCAGCATCATGAAGGACCCCACTCACCCAGCATACACATTATTTGCCCTGCTTCCCTCAAGAAGGAGGTTGAGGAGCATTAAGTGTATAGAGCTTCTACCCTGGGACTGTTAAGGGCGAGATACACTCGAGCGTCCTCACGATACGCCAATACGCAGCGTACGTACGCCCCGTACGCAGCGTAGCCCCGCGTAGCCCCTCAGGGCAAGTACGCGCAAAAGTATTTTTTTACTACGCATACGCGATTCGCATACGCGATGCGCGGTGTCTGATCTAAACTTCCCCGGCGCCGGACTGTTTTGTATGTTACACAAATGAAATAAATTCCTCTTTTTTATCGCTGATCGGGCCTTTTCTTTTGTTTTTTTGCCTAAAGTCAAGTAACCGCTTCTTCCTCCGTTCACTCGATGAATGAAATGAATGAATTCAGGTCCTACCTGGGTGCGCGATGTTTTATATATTCCCTGGTGGGCTGTGGTGGGCTGTGGGCTGCAGGAAAAGCACTCCGTGCTCAGCTGCTCATATTACAACAAGGAGAACGCGAGCGTTTGGAGCGAAAAACTAGCGGAAGTGACGATCGGAAGTGACGGTACGGAGGAAATGACGTTAGAATTTGGAGCGAAAACACGAGAATCTACGCGAGAACGAAAGCCGAGTGTAGCAGCGGCTCCGTATACGCGCGTATACGTCCGTATACGCGCGTATACGGAGTCTGCTTCAGTGTATCTCGGGCTTTAGACTCATCAATATCTAACCAGGATAATCAATGTAATGCCCCTTTAATTGGTGATATGTGACTTATCCATGCTGCTGATTTATTGCCTTTATGCGGCTGTATTCATACCCATCTGCTCACCACAGACTCATGTTCGGGCTGCTGTTTAGTATACCATACTATTTTACATTATTAGGGTTTAGTGTATATGTTAGATCTTTTAGCATATTGTTTAGCATTTGTTTAGCATATATCTTAGCATATATCTTAGACCCTTTTAAACTGTTTCTTTTATACTTTATATTTTTGCTATTTTTGGGTGCAACTGGGACCTTGTGTACACAATTTTGTTCCACCTTATGTACCACATGTGATGCGAATGACAATAAAGAACCTTGAACCTTGAGGTACGATGAGCCCAAAGCACAAATTCTGAAAAGCGCAGTGAGCAAAGTTTAAGAGCTACAGCTCAAATAAACAGCTGCCACGTCAGTAATGACCAAAGATACAGGCTGCATCAAGAAGAAGCATGAATTTATTAACGAACGAGTTCGTAAAATTAACATTTTTCTCCAGTTACTGCATCGTAGATAAAGTGAAATAAGAGGAGTTCAATTAATCATTTTTACTTATTATTACTGGTGGTGTAATTTCACGACTCAAGAAACAACACGCACACAAATAAAATCTACTTGTTAACATTTCTCCTACTCTTTTCCTGCGTTGTCTAATTTGATGAGATTAATATCTGGATTTTCTACACTTTAGTTACATCCTCTCATGGTGCATTTCTCACACACTGTAGCTGCCAGAATTTTTTGAACCTCCATACATGACCAAACAAACACTTTCAAATGAAGGCAAAATCAAAGATACAAGTATCTTTGGGGAGAAAAATCAGATAAGCCATAAATTCTGAAAATAAAACATGCAGTTGCATATGTTTACTCAAGCTTACCTTCCTTGCACTGGGGAAATCACAAAGGCTTTTCCAAACTGCATTTTCCATCAGTACAGACATAAAAACATTTGCAACAGAGCTAAAACATACCAGTAAAATACTGCTCAAAAAGCTCTAACCTTAAATCATTCCTTAATGTGTTTGTAAAAGTTAATTAACTTTCTAGGGAGTCTTTGGTGCCCATAACCCATTAGGACCTGAAGCTTCCTTTTCATATCTGTGCAGGAGCAAGATGGACTAATGCTGAATTCAAGTTACAACAATGGCGCTTTGACTTGCATTTAAATTGTAATAAAAGTGCCATGCTTTTAACATAATTATTTTAGGCTGTGCTGTGACATAAACAAACGTTAGGCTGTTTGTAACTTGATATTCTGAAGGAAGCTGTGGAATAATAATGAGCATCTCATTTCACAAGCTGTTTCAGCCAAATGAAGCACATTTTTCACAGCTGATCAGTTTGAGGTAAACATGCTGGGGTGTTTTTCTCCCCAAAGCACAATGGTGATCACTGGTTAACGTCATGATAAGGGGTTGTGTACAAAGTTTTCCAAAAATCAGGCAGCTGTGTAATAAAGTCTATTCTCTTTGGAATGTATTTAAAAGATTACTACGGTACTCAAACAGCTGTTACTGGTAAGAAACCAAGATTACCGTACACAATATATCAAAAGCTTATTGCAATACCAATATAATTATATAGTAATAATAACATCACAAAATTTTATAATGCATCTAAATAAAATGCATGCCAGTAGCATAACTGGTCTGTCAGATTGACCCCTTCCTCTCCTTGTTGTTCACACGCAATATATCTCATAGTAGCTGAAACGCTAAACGACAGTGTGCTGTTAGCATCACGATGGCAGAAGAAAAGGAGGGATGATAATGTGGGTTTATCACAACCAATATCATTAATCATATATTAAATAATAATTTCCCAATTGCATGTTTTGCTAATATCATGCAGCCCTGTTGGTAACAATATTGCATTTTTTGTGCTGCAGTTTAACTCTTTTAATTTGAAATACAAACAATCTGCTAATTAAATCTGAAAGCAGTGAGGGGCGGATGAGCACCACCAGTAAAAAGGATCAACAGCAAATTATGTACACACCAGCAAAAAGTGATTACAGTTGCAATGTTTACCCATTGGACCATTTAGAGGGTGGCACAAGCAGCTGGTGAGGAGACGACAGATAACAGGAAGCCGAGCCCATTTATGATTGAGACCGAGTAAGTAAGTGAGGCTATTTTAAAACCACAAGTGCTCCTTTTGAGAGGTTTTTCAGCACAATACGCATTGAGCTAATTGTCCAGAGAAGATCTAGAGGACCTTGATGATAATGATACTGTTGCCTACATCGCTGATACACAGACAGCTGGTATCCTGCTGGCACAGCAGTGCATCAGAACGTCGTTTATTAATTAATAAAATGTTTGCCCACGAATGTTCTACTTGTATCTAGGCCCGTCCTAATTAACAATTAATCATGTAATCACAATAATTTGATATGATCATGGTTGCATAAATGCCATAATCCTATTTATTCACTTAAAATCAACTATGTAAAACTAATTTTGAAAAGTCATGTCCACATTGTTTTCTACTATTTAATGGTGATAACTGACACAAAAAATGGCTCTGTTTTATGGGAAGATTGTACACTTGTCCCATGTTGCTGATTAGGCATATATGCCAGTAACATTTTATTACCGGTAATTAAAAAAAGAAAAACATACAATTATAATCCTACAGTCAAAGTCAAAGTCAAAGTCAACTTTATTGTCAGATCTGCAATATGTACTGTACAGGACATACACAGGACCGAAATTGCGTTTCTCTCAGTCCCTCGGTGCAACAGTAAACATCTAAACATTGAAACACTGAAACATATAATAATAGACATAAGCATAAAATAGTAAAACTAACACTGTCCTGAGTTTTTGCATAGTGGTATAAGAGTATGAAAATTTACACCAACTCTAAAACTAAAACTAAAACATTAAACATTTAATGAACATAATACTGTCCTGAGTTTTTGCATACTAGTATAAAAAAAGAGTATAAAAAGTATAACTAAAATAAACTAAAGGTTTCTAGCATTGACATTTGCAAAGTGGCAAAGCAGCGTATGAGTTAATGTACACAGTATATGTATGAGGTAGTAGTTGATGTTGTTATAGAGGCAAAAGTGGCATATGCAGTAAGGCACATTGGGCATCCCTAAATAAGACCGGTCAGAGCACACTGTATATGTATCAGCAGTGGTGTAGATATTAGAGTAGTGTAAATGTAAACAGTAGTAATTAAATGTAAGCAGTAGTAATAAAAATAAACAGTATTAATAAATGTAAGCAGTAGTAATAAAAGTAAACAGTATTAATAAATGTAAACAGAGAATGTAAACAGTATTATGACTATAGGCAGTGATGTAATACAAACATTAGTGCAAGTATGAGAAGTAGTGCAAACTGTATGAGCACATGACCGAGAGTGTAGTGAATAACCCGTTTGATGACACAGAGTCCAGTGTTAAAATCTTTGTGTTGTGTGGTAATGTGTGAGAAAGTTTTTAGTGTTAAGGCAGTTCAAATGGGAGGGGGGGCAGAGCAGGCAGAGTGTTTAGCATCCTGACTGCCTGATGAACAGAGCTGTCTCTCAGTCTGCTGGTTCGAGCCTGGAGACTCCTCAGTCTCAGTGGTAATAATCTGAAAATTAATCATTTTCTTTAGAACAATTTGACTATACTACTGAAACAATCCTCATAGTCATCCATTGACGTCCTTCAAATGAGTCCCCAGCAATATAAAAGGCCATTAGCCACCACTGTTGTTCTTTTCTTTTTTTGCATTGCTGTATTATCATTAAATGCTCTAATTAGAAAGATCATCAATGCTTTTAATGACTGCAACAGAGCTGCAAATTCAACCACACAGCTAAAAAAACAAGAACAGTTGCTTGCCTGCAATACTGCTTTTGAACACAACAAAAGTGTAAAGAGGCGTAAAAATAAATGTTTAAGATAAAACCAGCCAAGTGTAATGTTATATTTACAGTAAATGACGTACACGCAGTTTTTATAAAAGCCACTTTGCCTTTTGTCTTCATTTTATATTCAGTAACAGAGCCCGAGACAGAACCTGTAAGATTCAAGTCACTCGACCTGAACTGACTGAAAGCATTAGATGACAGAGTACAACTAGATTTGTCCTCCACCACCTTCCAGATGGTCAACTGCTGGTCAAGGCCTGTATTGCCTTTCTGATGTGTGCAAGAGGTCTGGTGAGACGAGCCATATGAGAAAACCTCAGCTCTCAGGGCCTTGTAAAGCTACCAGTCAATAAAGCTGCAAACTGAGGACATGAGGACGTGGAAGCTTGAAACTAGGGGGATTTTTGAGTGGTGGAGGGTGGGGGGAGTGACTCAGAGAGGAACCATTCTACTATGTTACATCACTATATTGCTGCTGCTCAGCTATAGAGGATGATTTGTGCCACAGGAGTAAATGCATTGAATATTACACTAATGCATTAGATAAACAGAACACTGGCAGCCTCACATTAAGCTTTACAACACAGTGGCTCCAGTTCAGTTTGCAAATTGACACACTATATGGCTTTTGTTATGCACTGTATCTCATAAACTCTCTGAAAACTTTAAAAAGGGGCACACACTTCAACCCAACTACTGAAAGCTAAATAGTGAACTGTCTTAGCACTAATACCAGTAAAGCCAGTTGGTAAATCAAAGTCTTGCCCGTTAGGAGATGTAAGGCATCTTTTCAGTCAGCACACAAGTTCAGAGCAGTTCTCTTCATGATAAGGTACTCATTATATAAACAACACTGCTGCATCCATGTGTCTTTCTTCTGAAGCTGCTGGCAGTAATCACACCTAAAGGCCCCGGCAGAGCTCTGCGTTGGGCCGAACGCCGCTCGACGCGTGCGTGCTGCGCGCAGGCAGTTCACAGCATAGCTCTGCGTGAAGCTCCAACGTTTTCGCTCCAAATACTTGACGTCATTTGAGCAGAAGAAGGGCGGAGCGTTTACCTACGAGACAAATTGAGGTCGCTGATTGGTCATTTGCTGACACGCCTACCGAACTGATTGACAGGTCGGGTCGGGGGGAAAAAGGCACGAGCTGTGCAGCGGTTTTCTGTGTTTATATGTTAATAAAAAGTTCTAAAAAATGAAATAAAAACAGGGAGCGCTGGTCCAGCACACCAGAACACCAGGAAATATTTAGAACCTCGCGCAGCCACGTTGGACATGAGTTTAGTTCGCTCGTGACAAATTCATTCATTTCCTCCTCATCGGAGGAGGAAGCGATCACTTGACTTTTGGCATAAAAAACAAAAGAAAAGTCCAGATCAGGGATGAAGAAGGGAAATTTAATACATTTGTGTCACATACAAAACAGTCCGCTGCCGGGCAGTTTATTGTGAGACAACGCGCACGTAAGCGGTCGTAAAATTTGAGCTTGGCGCGTTCACGCCCGCGTTCAAAGGCTTGTGCCGTGGCGTTCGCACGGTGTCGAGCGGCGTTCGGCCCAACGCAGAGCTATGCCGGGGGCTTAAATATTTTGTGGGGCAATGTTAATTGGAAATATGAATCAAATTCAACATTTTTCAAAGAATATAAATATTGCATTTATCCAAAAAGACAACATTTCATGTTAAATTTAGGAAAGTACAGTAAACAGTTTTTAATAATATGCTTGTTTTACTCTGAAAAATGCAACAAAGCCTTGAAACTAAAAAAAGTTCTGAGATGCAAAAATTCAATAAAACAACTAATTACTGTCAAAAGTTTTTGTGACAACTCAATGTTAATAGAGCGTCATAAAGAAGCTAGTAATAATAATAATAATTAATTAATTAAATTTATAACGCACTTTTCATTACTGAAAATCTCAAAGTGCTACACATATATTGAATGCTACACACATTCATAAACCGGTGGCGGCAGACTACCATGCAAGGTGCTTTCCAGTCCTACCGGGAGCAACTCAGGGTTAAGTGTCTTGCCCAAGGACACAACGACACATGGTGCGGGTCCCGGGAGTCGAACCGCCAACTTTCCGATCGGGAGACGACTGCCATTACCACTACACCACGGCCGCCGTAGTACATACAGGTGCATCTCAAAAAGGTAGAATATCGTGGAAAAAGTTATTTTGTTTTTGTTTTTGTCAATCACTTTAGAAAGTGAAACTCATATAACTAACAATGTTAAGGCAGGACCTCTGGATAGATTCTTCTTGTTGAAACGTTTTGTCTTTTATCTGGTCTTTTCAGAGTCAGAGAATCTTTATTGTCATTCACACCACATGTAATACATGTGATGAAACGAGATTATGTACACAGGGTCCCAGTTACATCCATCAATAAAATGTAAAAGAAAAACAGTAATAACGTCTAAGATATGAACTAAGAAAATCATCAACTAAAAATACACTAAGCATTAATATCATAGAAAAACATTACGGGGGGATTCGGAAAGTAACCCCCGCGATAAACGAGGGACTACTGTAATTCAAGCCTTTATTTCTTGTAATTTCGATGATTATGTTTTACAAATGGGATTAACGGGATTAACCTGTATAAATAAAGGTTGAATGAAAAAATAATAATAATAATGAAAAACCAAAATGCAATGTCTCAGAAAATTAGATATTGTGAAGAGGCTCAGTCGAGAACGTTTGCTGGGTGTGGAAGAAGCTTGAACATGTAAATATGAGAATGCAAGATCTGACAGCAAAAATAAGTCTTGTGATGGTTCCACCACCAGCAGCAGGGTCCTCAGACAGAACGGCTGGTGGAATGTCCTGGTCCATCTGCAACCCTCTCTCCATTTGTTTCTTCAAGGACATGGAGCTGTGACATTATGTTCTGTTAGGCATGTAACGGTACACGTGGGTGTACCGAACCGTTTCGGTACGGCACGTTCGGTCCACCTGCATACCGTTTCGGTTATTTTTTCACTCATTGAACGTTAATATATGCACCGCGGAACAAAATTTCCTGGGCGCGTTTCAGCACGAAGCTATTATCGCATAGCACACGCAGCATTATTAGCCATTAGCTGCTCGCTCCGGTCTCCTGTTTGGGAACGTTATGGCTTTCTTGTTAAGACGAGCGCACATTCAAAGCTGTGTTTGTGGACGTTGTTTCATGAAGACTGGCTCTGCAGCAGCTGCGTGACGCAGCTCTCTGCAGCAGCAACACGTCTAACGTGGAACGCGCTGGAAACTACGTAATCGGAATGTGAACGAAGAAACGGCAGCTGTTGCAGAAACACCGCTAAAAGCAGCTGCATTTAAACAACTTTTATCAGGTAAATCAGAGCGGTCCACAGCAATAACACAAACTGTATGAGTTTTAAAATCTCTGAATCTACTCTGAATGTTGTTATATGCACAGGCTTTAAAGTTATTGATCCTCGCTATGAACATCCATCACTCAAAAAGTTCAGAACTTTATGAAAAAACTAAAACTGATGTCAACAAGCCCTGGAGCTGAGCTCTGATGATGATGATGATGAGTGAGAGCTTCAACCGTTCAAGAAGAGGTATTGTTCTTTTATTATTATCTAAATAATCTTTTTTATTTAAAATCATAATCTTATTAACTTTTTTTTTTAATCTCTGTGTTTTATTTCCAGTCTGTGACAGAAGTAGCTGCTCTCCCACTTCAGGGACAGACATCCACCAGAGATCACCTGCAGCTAAGAAGTGTGTGATGCCTGAACTGAACTCTGAACTGTTCCAGGACCTGTACCACCAAGAAGAAGTTGTGAGTAATGAGGACAAATACAGCCACACTGCTGCTACTGGACAAAAACTTGATTAGTTAGATTGTAAACAGTCTGTTGCTGCTTATTGTTCTGGTTCTGACTGTTACAGTATTGTATTTATTAAGATTTTTATTATTGTTAATATAGTTTATTTATTGTAGAGTGCTGTTTATTTAAAATATCATCCAAAGGGGTCACTTTTAAAAACTTTAAAAACTTTAAAAACTTTCACACATTACCACACAACACAAAGAATTTAACACTGGACTCTGTGTCATCAAAACGGGTTATTCACTCAACTCACGGTCATGTGCTCATTCAGTTTGCACTACTTCTTATATTCGCACTAATGTTTGCATTACATTACTGCCTATAGTCATACTACTGTTTACATTCACTGTTTACATTTATTACTACTGTTTTCATTCAATACTACTGTTTACATTTATTACTACTGTTTACATTTACACTACTTTTTATATCTACACTACTGCTGATATATATATTTTTTACTAGCCTTATTGCATATGCCACTTTACCTCTATACCAATATCAACTACCTCATACATATACTGTGTACATAAACTTCATATGCTGCTTTGTCACTCTATTACAAATGTCAATGCCAGAACTTTCATTTTATTTTATAGATATACTTTTTACACTTTTATACTACTATGCAAAAAACTCAGGACAGTATTACACTTTTGTTATTTCATTTTATGCTTATGTTTATTAAATGTTTAGTGTTTTAGTGTTGGTGTAACTTTTCATACTTTCATACTACTACTATGCAAAAACTACTATGCAAAAACTCAGGACAGTATTACACTTTTATTATTTCATTTTATGCTTATGTTTATTAAATGTTTTAGTGTTTAAATGTTTACTGTTGCACCGAGGGACAGAGAGAAATGCAATTTCAATCCTGTGTATGTCCTGTACATATTGCAGTTTTGACAATAAAGTTGACTTTGACTTTTATTTATTACTACAATACAATACAAATATATTTTTGGCATATTTTCAAAATAAACATTTTGTAAGTCTTTATTTTGTCTTTTTTTTGTACCGAAAATAAACCGAACCGAGCCCTCCTTGTAGTTGAACCGAACCGAAATGTGATTTTAGCGTATCGTTACACCCCTATGTTCTGTGCCTCTTCTTCAGCAAAAAGCTCCTCCAGTGGAGACTTTCTGGACAGACTGCAGGGGAGGTGGTTCCTAAACAAACAACAGGTTCACCAGTATTATCAGTAAAAAGGATTATGAAATCATTAAGATTGAGAATGTATTTAATTTCAGCTTTCATACACTTACACTCTCCTCCTCATCCTCCACTCCCTCATTCTCAGGACTTTCTTCAGACTGCATGGTGACCCCATCATCTCCACAGTCTTCCTCTGTTGACCACAAAGAACATTATTAGTACTGTATTTAGATTTCAGATTTTAATAGCAGAAAGGACAGTTGTGCATGAATTATATTTCACCTGCTCAATCATCTTTCTCTGGATCTGCTCCCAGACACGTCATCCATCTTCTGTTTTAAGTGTAGATTAGCTCTTCTCCACCTTATACCAAGATGATTACCGGTAACTTATTTGACAAGTGGTCCATGGTAGGTGGTGTTTACTTGGGTTGATGGTTTTCACTATGTCCCTGCAAACATATAAACAAACATGTCCCTGTTACTGTAACGTTAGCTTAGGATGGACAATTATTAGCTCTTTCGTTATTGCCTAACTAACCTAAATGTTGGTGATTCCACATCTGAAAAGGGATGCCAACCTTTTCACAACATATACTGTAACAGTTCTGTGGCACTCTTCATTCAACTGCACTGACGTATTTCTCTTGGACGCTGTGGTGAACACTGTGGAGCCACTAATATTATTAGCCATTTCAGGTCATTTGTCTAAGAAAAAATACGAGCTAACGTTAACATGGTGTTTGTATTTGAGTTGACCTACCACTTTAAGTGGAGTATAACTTGTTAGCTGCCTTAATGTTGGTATGAGTCGTAGTTTATCTTTTATTTACCTGATGGAGCCGGAGAAGAGGCAGCGAAAATCCGGCGGAGGGTTTTGAAGATGGGCCACTCTGTTACTTCTGAGGGTCGGACCCTGTCCGGAGGAGGAAGCGAAAATAATCCAGCGGAGCGCGTCAAAGACGGGCCACTTTTTTACTTCTCCACCCTCCTTTGCACGATATAAAATTATTGCAAGTGCTGCACTGAGCTGACTGGTCATTTTATAAAAGGTGCGGTCTGCAGTTTCTGTAGTGCAGTCTGTAAGTTTTCTAAAAATATATTTTTAACATATTTCTTCACTCTGTCACTATCTCCTGACAGACTGATGTTAGACAAAGTAATCTTTGAAAAAACTATAGTCCCCTTGCTTCTCCAGGTGTTACTAAAAGCATTTCTAAAAAGCCACAGTGACCCGCCGTTAACCAGCCAATAAAAACAGTTTTTAACCAGCCAATAAAAACAGAGCTTGAATTTGAATTTCAGCAGAGCAAGGGGGAGCAGAGCCATATATGGCTCTGAGGGGGAGGGACCAGAATGCTTTCCCTGTTGAAAATTTTTCTAAGTGCTGTGTTCTACAGAAACTGCAGAGTGCACCTTTAAGCCACACTTTCGACCGCAGTTGCTCACTTTCCATGTTTAGAAAAACTTCCGGTGGATTCTTCTTCGTTGGTTTTCGGGCGGGCAGCTTCTTCTTCGTTGGTGTTTGGCGGCCGGCTTCAACTTCTGGTGGCGACTAGGCATCGAAAATATGAATCGAAAATAAATATTTTGAACGATTCCGGGAAAACCGGACAGTTAATCCCGGTTCCAAACGATTCTTGATCCTCGATGCTCAACCCTAGTTTTCATAAAGCTGTCTCAGTATTTGGATGTCACTATCTGTATGACAACACCATGAAAACCTACAAAAAATGTACACATAATTCATTTTAACACTGAAGGCATGACCACAGCACACATGTGTCTGTGGGGAATTCATAATGGAAAACCGCAAGTGAAATTTTAAATCAAGTTTATCTTTTCGTCTTTTTTGGGGGGGTAAATGAACAACAGTTGACATCATGGTGGAAATGTCCATGTTTTATATATCAAACTATAAGTGAAAAGCCCTCTGGTAGTTTAAGCAATTTTTAGAAAACGTTTAGATTTATTACTTATCTTAGTTATCCAGACTTATGCTAAAAGCAAATTTCACATATTGCCAGCCATACATATTAGAACTACATATAAATCTGGTACTTAAGAATTTATTTGCTCTTGTTTTCCATTTTTGCAGCATTTACTCTTATCTTTTTTTTTGCAAATCGTCTAATTTAATTCCTTTGTCTTTATCTCAAGGTCTTGGTGCACGGGCTATATTCATTATTAATATAGCCTAATAAATAAAGGCAGTGTCTCAATGGGCTGTGACTGCTAGTTGGTGAACTGCATTTACAAGTAGTCTTCATAATTAGTCATAAGGTTCATATGGGTTCTCGATTTCTTAGTGTGAGCTGCAGAGGTTTGCAATCTTGTTGCTTAGATTTTGAACAAGTTTAAAGATTTTGTAGGACATTAATGCCATCTTATCACCTGCAAACTGGTTGGTCCACCATGTAGGTGTGCTGCTTGTGGGACTCAGTTTGTTTGTGGCTCCTCAGATTGATGAAGTCCTTTGGACGAAGAACGGAACGTCTCAACAAAAAAGAAACCATCCAGATGACCTGAATGAACTTTGTTGGATTTTGTGGGACACATTTTCTCTCAAAGTAAACAGAATTCTTGGAGGTATGTCAAATTAATCTAGAACCTATCTAAATGTTGTCACGAGTGTCTCCATCCCAAGAGGGCTTGAGTTTTATTTTGACATCTGAACATGAAACGTACAATTACAAAAATCATGTCAATGATAAATAATTCTTATTGAAAACCTGGTCCAAATCTCTGTCTTCATTTCAAGTGTACTCCAAAAGATTAAATCATAAATATGAGGATGACTGTCATGAGGGATACAAAGCTGGCCATGGCACTTATGTGGGGAAACAAGAGTTAGAATATAGTTTATGGTAAGGCACGCACACAAAAACCGGGTGAATTTTGAAAAACTGATCAGTTTAAATGCAACTCCATAACTCACTGTTCCCTTGGTCAAAAATTACAATAATTCATCAAAACTGCAACAAAAAATTTTGCCAATTTTCATACTTTCCTGTCTCCATCTGTTGCAGCCCAGTGAGACACTACCGGTACTTTAAGCACAGAAAAATGCAGTCATATTTGATCAATTACACTAGCTGTTCCGATCATTTGCATCCACAGCTGCAAAGAACTAAAAAAACTGAATTAACCTAACTAGACTCAGCAGAACCAGGATATTGGATTCCATTAGATCTTCTAAGGAAAGACTGGGCCATAGAAAGCATTATTCCAATGGGGAATAACACAGAGCAGTGTTAGTAACCTAATTCCGTGCTCAATACAGGGAACCCCCGACCTACGTACGAGTTTGGGACCTAAGAACCGTTCGCAGCTCGATCCGTTTGTAGGTAGGGGGTGAAAATTATATTTAAAAAAAAAAATTATTCATTCATTCATTCATTCAACCTTTATTTATCATGCTAACGGAGCGCGCGCACACATTTAAGCATGTAAAGTAGTGTACTGTAATGTTAAACATTGCTATTCACATTTACAGAATAAATAAAAATATATTTTCTTACTTTGAGATGGTCAAAGCCGACATCTTAGGTTGCCATGCGTTGATTGTTTTCGGGCCGAGCAGCGCGGGGGCCGGCAAGCCACCGCAGCTGCTCCAGGCCTGTGTTAGCTAGCTGGCTAGCTTCTGCTAGCCAAGCCATGAGCTAGTGTTGGAGCGGCGGCGCGATCAATCTGCAGCTTCTGCTGCTCCAGCCGCTGCTCCAGCCTGAGACGTCCACAGAGCTATTCCAGCTAGTAATTAATCCACATGATGCGATCCTGGTCACCAGTGTTCAAAAGGCCGGCTCCCGTGTTAGCTCCAGTGTTAGCTCTGGAGCTAGCCAGGCCGGAGGTGTAGCCAGGCCGGCCGGAGGTGTTCGCACGGCGGCCTGGCACGATCGGCGATAAATCCGCTGCTGCTTGAGACATCCACAAAGTTCACAGAGACGTTTCCAGCTAGTAATTAATCCATATGAAGCCATCCTGGTCACCAGTCTTCGTCCAGCTCTCGGCAGCTAACCTAAGATGGCGTCCGGTCCGGTGTTCTACATTAATTTGTGACCGGAGACCCCAGTGACTGAACCTTAAATAGCGTCCGGTGTTCTACATTAATTTGTGACCGTGTAAACTGAAGACCTACTTCCTGTTTCCCAAAATTGCTCAAAAATTGCTCAAAAATGATCAGAAATGATCTTTTTTATCATAATTATTATTTATAAAGCCTTTAAAACAACCAGAGCTGCAACAAAGTGATGTACACATGAAATTAAGAACATTTAAACACAAAAAAAAAAAAAAAAAAAAAATTTTTTTTTTTTTTTTTTTTTAATTCATATTTTTATTAAATATGATATGTTCGTAAGTCCCGTGGTTCGCAGGTCGATGGGGTCGTAGGTCGGGGGTTACCTGTATAACTATTTTCCATGTATATCATGCATAGAGACTGGTGACAGCTGACTGGAGAAACCTTTTGCATGTTTAACTGCATCACTATGACTTAAAACAAGTACCGGTATACTAAAGCGGGGCCAAGATGGTGTAGAAGTAGGGCAGCCGACTCTCTACCAGAAGGTCACGGTTTTACTCTCCGCCATACCCACATGCAAGTAGCATCCTTGAGCAAGGCACCCAATCCCCAATCGCTCCCCGGGCACCTACATATCTGCCCACTGCTCCACCTGGGTGTCTCTCGGGTGTGATGAGTTAAATGCAGATAACTAATTTTGTCATTGTATGGGAACAATGATGACAACACATAGCACTTATACTTATAAAGTGGCTGAAAATGATTTAATGGTGGCAATGTCCGCTGAAGAGCTGTTTAGTAAGTACGGTAAGTTGTGCTATGTGTTATCATTTTATATAATGTTGCCATACAATGGTGATCACATACAATGATGAAATTGGTTCTCTGCATTTAACCCATCACACTTGAGATACACCCAGGTGGAGCAGTGGGCAGCTATGTCAAAGTCAAAGTTTCTTTATTTGTCATATGCACCACATGTGGTGGCATGTGTTGGAATGAAATTGTGTACATATGTAAGCACATGGGGAGCAGTTAGGGATTGGTTGTCTTGTTCAGACACCACCACGACATGTGGGTATGGCGGGGGGTCAAACCACAACTTCCTGGTCCTAAGTCAGCTGCTCTACCTCTACACCATCGCGGCCCCTTGTTCAGGATCAAGGAGTTCAACAATCGTGATATACAGTAGTGACAACCACATTGGCTGACTTGCAAATGCTGGTTTTAAAATGAGTTGCCATCCCACACCAGTGGGTGACTAAGTTGGTGAGCAAGATGGGGAGATGATGACAGGTTGCTGTGTCTGTACTGTACAGTATATGGTTATTCCACATGCTACTGAGCCCCCGTTTGTTAACTAAATAAATTGCAATAGCTTTGCTCTTATATCATCCAACCAGATAAACAGCACCAAGCAAGTCAATTGCATAATAAGCTGTTTGGCTATGTGGCATCATTTTATGGTAAATTAGCAAGTGTTCCAGCAGTATTAAGAAGCACTGTTGCACCAACAAAATAGCCAAACACAAATTGTCTTGCCCAACAAAGTTCAGTCAGGTCATCTGGGTGGCCTTTTTTGTTGCTGTTGAGACGTTTCATCCTTCATCCAAAGGACTTCAGCAGTCCAAGGAGTCACAGCAAACTCAGTCCCATACGTAGTACACTCATACAGTGGAGTCACCAGTTTACTGATGATAAGATGGATGGATGGAGGACAAAACTGTTGCACCAAAGAAATAGCCAAACACAAATTGTCTTGCCCAACAAAGTTCAGTCAGGTCATCTGGGTGGCCTGGCCTCTTTTGTTGTTGTTGAGACGTTTCATCCTTCATCCAAAGGACTTCATCAGTCCAAGGAGTCACAGCAAACTCAGTCCCATATGTAGTACACTCATACAGTGGACTAACCAGTTTACTGATGATAAGATGGATGGATGAAGGACGAAACTGTTGCACCAAAGAAATAGCCAAACACAAATTGTCTTGGGGCCGAGATGGTGTAGAGGCAGGGCAGCCGGCTCAGGACCGGAAAGTCCCAGGTTCGATCCCCAGTCACTGCATACCTCGTTGTGTCCCTGGGCAAGACACTTAACCCTGAGTTGCTCCCGGTAGGACTGGCTGGCGCCTTGCACGGCAGACCACCGCTACCGGTGTATGAATGTGTGTATGAATGGGTGGACTGTGAAGCGCTTTGGGGCCCCTCATAGGGGGCTAGAAAGCGCTATATAAGTAAGCTCCATTTACCATTTGCCCAACAATGTTCAGTCAGGTCATCTGGGTGGCCTCTTTTGTTGTTGTTGAGATGTTTCATCCTTCATCCAAAAGGACTTCATATCAGTCCAAGGAGTCACAGCAAACTCAGTCCCACAAGCAGCACACTCACATAGTGGACTAACTAGTTTGCTGCTGATAAGATGGATGGATGAAACATCTCAACAACAACAAAAAAGGCTGTCCAGATGACCTGACTTAACTTTGTTGGATTTTTTTTTTCCTGGATTATTGTGCATGAACTTGGGCGACAAATTGTCTTACTTTTTACAAGTTTGTATCTCACTAATCAGTCTTCCATGGGACACAGTTCTGTGGAACAAGAGTAAAGCCCCAAAAAATGAGCAACATTCACGCTCCAGTGGCACCAATCGCCTTCCATACATCCCCACATCTCGTCTCCAGTCACAGCTGTGACTGTCTACCTGCACACATGACGGACAAAACACACCTCCAATCGAACCGGACGCAACATGGGCAACAACATTGAAAGGGACAGAGCGTGGGGTGGGGGGTAAAGTCCACAAACGCCTTTAAGCAAAACACTTCCTTTGACGGACGAATTGGTTGTGTGTTGGGAGTCAGAAGAGGAAAAGGTCAACGAGAAGAGAGTTCGATCTCCAGCCTCAGACGTTGACGCAGGGGAAGGAGAAAGGAAGAGGGGGGAGATAGCTTGCGCCACACAGTCCAGCTGCATAATCAATAACATGCACTCAAATCACGGAGGCTGAGCGTGTCCGCGTGAACACAACAGCATTATGTCGGCTCGGCCCAGCAAGGGCGAGGAATTCAACACAAAGCGTCACCTCTGGGGAGTGTGGGAGAGGGAAAAAAAACCCAGTTTCGTCCAACTCTTGCACATGCAGCACAAAGAAAAAAGACGATGATTATTAGAAGTACTCACCGGGCTGACAGTCTTTGTGTTGGGGCAGGGTTAAAAACGCGAGGGGTAAAATCCACCAGCAGCTCGGTTCCTGTATTCTCCGCATGTTAGACCACTCATCGAGAGAGAGAGCAACAAGAAGGCAACGGGTGATTTAAGTTGAGTCTTTTCTTCTTCTTCTTCAAAAGAACCGCACGCACACCGATGCCGAGACGAAGTTGGCACCGCGGCACATCAAAGTAAAAACGGCTGACACAGGATGCAGTCGGCGGCGCCTTTGAAGAGGGTCCGAGGAGCACGAGCTGCCTTTAGCGTCGAGGAACGACGAGGCGGGGAGCACGGTGCACGAGTCTCCGTGTCTGCAGCAGCGGGCTTCCACATAGCGACATTCCCGAAGTGAACGAGGAGGAGGAAGAAGGAGGAGGAGGTGTGGGGGGGAGGTCAATCGGCAATCAATCGCTGTCTTTAACTACAGGAGGATAAAAAAAGGGGGAAAGTGGTCGACTATTATTGATCACGCGCGGTCATTATGAAGTGATTATCCGCGGCGTCGGCGAGGTTGAAGGAGAAGATTGGTGCTGGGAAGCGTCCCGTGCTCCTCATCCAGGAAGTAGAGTCTGCAGCGGTCAGGCTGCTCTGCTCTCACATCCTACAGGACGGGCTGCGCGTCAGAGAGGGGAGCCCGCCTGAAGCCCGCCGCCTGCCTGCGTGTCTGCGCGCGGGAGGCGGGTCCTGGATCAGCTGAACGCAAAGCGACGCGCACACCCAGAGGTGGCGTTTTGATTCTACAGCTCCAAACACAACGACAAAAATCAGTGGCTCGTGGGGGGGTTCTGGGCTTAACAGTTCTTTGTACATAATAGGAAAACATGAAAATGGGAATTGTAATTATTGTATGCTGGTGAAGATTCTCAGTCGTCCAGGACATGATAAAATCAGAACAAGCGTTCAATACAAAAACAACTGGACTTTATTTGTTGCAGAAAACGTTTCACCCTCTATCCAAAGGGCTTTTTCAATTCAAAGGAGCAGCCTGTGTGACAGTGAAGCATGGGCGTAGCCAGAATTTTATGAGGGGCGGTTCGTTTAAATAAGAAAAAACTCAGGACAGTGTTACACTTTTACTATTTTATGCTTATGTTTATTAAATGTTTTAGTGTTTGGTGTTTAGATGGTTACTGTTGCACCGAGGGACCAGGGCCGGAT